>JAWJVD010000272.1:0-2500 GCA_038048745.1 Coluber constrictor foxii
CACTTTAAAAATGGTATCTTCATTTTTGTTTCCCCAGTTCGAGGTGGGGGAAAAAAAAATGCAAACTCACATATTTCCCTATCGATCTGTAGGAATGGGAGAGCTCCCTTGAACTGGAAGAGAGAACATATAGATTGGGCTTACATAATGCTTAATGAGACAGAAGACTCTGCCGGATTTCAGCCAAGTGGAAATATTCCTACATTTGCAAAGTAATTTTAAAGTCATGTCCAGTTCTCCTTGGGTCTCTCACCCAACCTGCCATCTACTGCATTGCCCTGGGTTTTAAATGCGAGCTGTTAGGAGGTATAATCTGCAGGGAGTGAAATTTATATTTGTAATTTTGGTGATGATTAATAAAGGAAACAAAACGGGACATTCAAGGTTTAACCAAGATGAATGGGATGCAGAAAGGGACTGGATCCAACAGGGAAGAGCAGATAGAGAAGTACATCGATCTATCAGAATAGAGCTGGAAGGAACTTTGGAGATCTTCTAGTCCAACCCCCCTTTGCTCAAGGAGGAGATCCGAGACCATTTCAGATAGTTGGCTGTCCAGTCATTTCTTCAAAACCTCCAGTGATGAAGCCCCTACAACTTCTGGAGGCAAGCTGTTCGTCTGGTTGTGTTGTGACTCCCTCTCCCGAGCCTGTCCTCATGGAGGAAGAGGACTCAGAAGGTGAGGGGGAGGAAGTGACAAGGCCTCCCTCTCCAGGAACCTCCTCTCTGGCAATGCCTCAGGTTCCATCCAAAGGCCAGGAGGAAGGCATTTCGAAGCACCCATTGATAGAGAGTGATCATGATGAATCCTGGCTTGATCCTAGGCAGTGTCAGAGGGAGAAGCGTGCGCAGCAAAGGAAGAGGCGTGGGAGAGCCAGGGATTGAGCTGAGTCACTGAGCTACGCCCCACAAGGGATAAAAGGGGGCGTGATTGCTCGGCAGGCTTTATGACGGACAAAAATTTAAACTCTAAAGAGTCACATCATGATATCTCAGATATCTTTTGGACTAAACTCTTGTGGATAATTTATCGCTTTGGAAACGGGCTGCAGATAAGGCCTCTCCTCCTTTTTGGGAGTAGTAATTGGACTTGGCAGGCGTTTTACACTTAGCTGCCAGAACTCTCATCTGCCAGAAATTCTGGTCTGTTTATACAATAAATTATTGGCAGAAGTGTTTGATATTGCATTTGTCTGTGTGAGGACGGGGGACAGAACAGGTTGATTGTCCTCAATGTTAGGAAGTTTCTCCTTAATTCCAGGTTGCTTCTCTCCTTGAATAGTTTCCATCCATTGCCATTAAACCCGTTTTATTATACTATTCACTTTACACTCATCATAAGGTGTTAAGTCCACGCCTACTTAAATATCCTAGTCACTCTGACCGTTTTGAGCAAAAATATTTACTTTCAGGTTCAAATGATTCCATTTCCTTAAGTCTGGCCAATTTTGGTAAGACACCCAGCAGTCTGATTGATCTGTTTATCCAATTGACTAATCAATGCTACCTACATGTACGCAATGTGTTTACAGAGTTGGAAGGGAGACCTTGGAGGTCATCTAGTCCAGCCCCCTGCTCAGGTAGCAAACCCTATATCACTTCAGACAAATGGTTGTCCAATCTCTTCTTTAAAAACTTCCAGTCTTGGAGCATTCACACCTTCTGGAGGCAAGTCATTTCACAGATTCATTGTTCTAAGTGTAACTCTGATTCCAAAAAAACCTTTTTTCCTGCCTCTAAGAGACTCCAAAACAGAGCTTCAGAAAAAAAGCCTCTGAAGCTCTGTTTGGGAGCTTCTTTTCTGAAGCTTTGTTTCTGATGCTTTTTGCAGCCTCTGAAACCTCCGTTTGAGAAGCTGGGTGGGGCTACATTCGGAGTATAAGACGCACCCAGATTTTCACCCTTTTTTGGGGAGGAAAAGGTGCATCTTATACTCCGAAAAATACAGTATATGTATGTGTGTGTATGTGTGTGGGTTTTTTTTCTGACAAAGCACCTGGTCTACCACAATATGAGAGGGAGCAAACTGCTTCCCTTTCGCTTTTCAGCTCCAATCCAGGGGCCCTCAAGCAGTCACATTCACGACAAACCATTAATTTTGGATGAAATTTGCTTGATGAAATTTGTTCGATGAACAATATGTTGAGCAAAGTAAAGATTCTCCTTTTGTTCACATCCGGGATAATTCCTCTCACAAATTCCTTTGCTATCCACGCAAGGAGCTCAGCCATGTCGGTGATAGAAACCCCCCTCCAGACCAGACCCATGGATTAATCTCCCCTCGGCTATCCCTTTCAAAAGCTTTAACTCAAGAGCGGCCAACCAGAGGGGTCATTCTTCTCAAGGGCAAACATCAAATGTCATTTCCCTCCTCCCCCTCTTTTTTTTTTTAGGATAGGATACATTTCTTGATGGCGGGGCTCATCGCAACCGCTTTTCCGCATGGCTGACTCTCCGCCGGGGATGCACAAAGGGGTCGGTCTGCTGGGTGATAAAATTG
>JAWJVD010000272.1:10000-229506 GCA_038048745.1 Coluber constrictor foxii
TCCGGAGTCTGGGGAGGGTGAAAACGCCTTCCCAATTGTGCAGGAGGGCAAGTAGGCCATGCCCGCCATGGGCACACCCACCCAGCAACCAGGCGAAGAACCGGTTACTAAAAGAGTTGAATTCTGGGAGTTGAAGTCCATAAGTTTTAAAATCGCCAGAGTTGGATACCCCTTGTGTAATATTAATAGGAGAGACAAGAAGAGCAAACAACAATAGATCTATAATATTTGAGGCAGTAGAAGGTCAAGAAATTACTCGACTACAGAGCTCTCAAAGACCAGTTCATCAGTCCAAACTTGACTTCAACCATTGGCTCCTCACAGCTTGCGCAATGGACTAAAACATGAACCATTGTTTACCTACTACACATTGGGTTCACAAACCATGCTGTGTCTCAAACCAACCCAACGATATTATCACTTGATACAGTATAACAACTGGACCCCACGCAGAGAGAAATCATGGTTTCCTGCTGCTATCTGACTGTTAAAACACATTTTTTCCTCCTTCCTAAATTGAGTTCAGCTGACCAATTTTAGCTGAAGTTATTTTCTTCAACTGCTTTTTAAGAGAATCACAGTTCTGTCTGAAAAGAGAGAAAAGACATTGAAGATGGTTGTGTTTGCCGGTACAGATGGGCCATTAAGTTAGAAGGTTTTAATCTTAGTGGTTTATTTTAATCTGCTGAAGAGATGAGAAGAGCAGGTGCGATGCTTCCAGATGCATGATGTGAGCAGGCCCACGTTATTCAAGGGTCTTCTCTACCAACCCTCAACCCAACTAGCAAGACTGATTAAACCCCTTAGACAAGCATGCAAGAATATCCAAGAAACTAGAATGATAATGATTAAAGATAGGAAGGCATAATCAAAAAAAATTAAGCAAATGCAATTAATAAAAAATTGGATGGCTGGATGGATGGCCCTTAGGTTGACATGGACTCTTAATGACCATTTAGATAAATTTGCTCCATATGAATCTGTTACATTGTCTATCCAAATCATTTTATTCCAAGACAATGCTTAGAAAATTGCATCTGGTTTTAGTTGCCATGATGTAAAAAAGATGTGGAGATTCTGGGAAGAGTGCAGAGAAGATCAACCAAGAGGATTAGGGGATTGGAGGTTAAAACATATGAAGAACGGTTGCTGGAACTGGGTATGTCTAGTCTGATGAAAAGAAGGACTAGGGGAGACCTGATAGCAGTGTCCCGATATCTCAGGGGCTGCCCCAAAGAAGGGGGAGTCAAGCTATTCTCCAAAGCACCTGAGGGCAGGAGAAGAAGCAATGGGTAGAAACTAAACAAGGAGAGAAGCAACTTAAAATTAAGGAGAAACTTCCTGACAGTGAAGACAATTCATCAGTGAAACAACTTGCCTCCAGAAGTTCTCTAGAACCTGTCAGAACCTGCTGGATTTCACCCCTTCTCTGACACAAAGACTGTTTAAGCAGGTCCCCTAAGGAATGCCATGAAGACTTTCATGGCAACTTAAGATCAATCCAATATAAGTTGCTAAAGATCAGAGTTAATTTCTGATTAAGCAGATACTACCTCCTTGGGAGAAAATCCCATTTAACTCATTGCATCCACAGAGATGGGTTGCAAGTAGTTTAAGGCCTACAGTTGAATTCCAATGGTTAAGTTAACATAGCATCAGGTGCTGTTGTGAACATAAATACAATACTCGCACAAGCATTCATCGCCTCCTTTGTGTTCCTTTGTGGGCCACCACTAAAGAAGTCAATCTATAGAATATGCCATTTAACTAAATTAAATTCTACTTAGCATCTGGGATTCCTGTCAAACAATTGCCTTTATAGTTTGAAACAGCCAAACATCGGGACCAGTAATAGACGCATAAAGATTTTAATAGGTAAATAAATTAGAAGCTCGCATTTCAGTTGTTACCAAAAACATGGTTTCAACAGAGCCATTAGTAATTAGGTGTCTGACTTTAATGAACAAAATTTTGCAATCGTTAAGATTCTCAAGGAAGACATTTATACCATCAGCAATGTTTATTTACTCTCAAATGCATTAACTCTGCATCATGGTTAGGTCCTTATCTTCGTTTATTGCACAGTGTAAATCTTCAAGCGGTAGGAAAATTTGCACCCACATTATAAAGCGATTACTGTGTTTCCTAATTTCTCTTTAAATAGAAGAACTTAGTCAGGAAATAATTCCAACATTTTCTCCATCCTTCCTTCACAATATATACATCATTAATTCCCAGATCGGAAAACTTTAGGCAAGAAGTTCAAATTAGAATTCAAAGGAAGAATTCGAGTTGAAATTAAGGCCTTTCCATAACTCCAAGAATTTACGATACTTGTTATCTGCCAAATAACCAGTGGGGAAAGGTAAAATTTGTTACTACCGGTTCCGTGGGCGTGGCTTGGTGGTGGTGGGGTTAATGTGACTGAGTGGGCGTGGCCAACTTTTTTTTTTAACTTTTAAAACCATTTTTTTCTATAACCTCTTCAGCCAAAGAGGTTGTAAAAAAAAATGCTTTTAAAAGCCTCTGACGATCAGGCAACTCAGCTGGGATCGTCAGAGGCTTTTAAAACCATTTTTCCTATAAGCTCTTCAGCTGAAGAGGTTGTAGAAAATATGCTTTAAAAAGCCTCTGACGATCCCAGCTGAGCCGCACGATCATCAGAGGCTTTTTTTAAACTTTTAAAAGTATTTTTTTTGGCCGAAGAGGTTGTAGAAAAAATACTTTTAAAAATAATTTTAAAAAAGCCTCTGATGATCGCGTGGCTCAGCTGGGCATGAGGGAAGGGGGGAGGGATTTTTGCTACCGGTTCTCTGAACTACCCACCGTCATCGGTACCCGATCGGGCGATCCGGTCCAAACCTGGAGCATTTCACCCCTGCAAATAACCACCATCCTTTGGCTGGACTGCAAAATAATTTTTTAAAAAATAAAAAAAAGCAGAGTAGCTATAAAAGCAATGAATTACGCACGTTGCGACTGTAATTTTTGTTTTAATTTCATGGGGAAGGACATTAAATTTTAATAGTGAAACGAAAATGGAAATGGACCCCCAAACCTATAATAATGTTTGGAACAAGAAGAATGCCATCACTGGATGATGATATAGCACAACGATATAGCATCAAAACCTTACAGAAGATGAATTCTAAATTTAAAAGAAATCAGAAACAGCTGTGGGGTGGCATTGTTCTTTAAAATTATTTGCTTTGAAATATTTTGAGGGTTGGCTCCTGCATCCATTCTATCCATTGCAAATCTTGGATAATAGCTGGATACTCGTGCTTTGCTATGAAACTATGTGATGGGGCTTGATAAATTGACCATTAAAGCTTGAAAATTAATGAGTAGTTACGATCGGCCTCTCCTATCCCCTTCTCTCCCTCAGCCTTGCCCCACAGAAGCCTCCCCCACCCACCCATCTGGGCTCCATGTCATGCTATTTAGGCACATTTTCAGAGCCGGGCGAATGCACAGAAGGCATGCAAGTGAGCACAGCACATTCACGGAAGGCCGGGAGCACACACGGACAATGCACGCCTGAAGCAAGCATGATCCAGTTGTAAAGGTACCGTATTTTTTGGAGTATAAGACGCACCTACCTTTTTTGGCGAGGAAAACAAGAAAAAGAAATCTGCCTCTGCCTCTGAGCAATTTTGCCTCTTTGCAGCAAACAGCAAACAGCCTGCTTTACTTTCGTTTTCGTTTTCAGCATAGCTTGATTAGCACAAGGGGAAAAAAATCTGCTTCAGCAATTTACCTCCTTGCAGCAAGCAGCAGAGGCCTGCGCCAAATAGCTGAGAGCAAATCAGCTGAGAGTCGGGAGGCCGATCCAATCAACTTGTGCTAATTAGGCTGTGCTGAAGCTGAACGGAGCTGTTTTTTCTTGTTGTTTGCTTGCAAGGAAGTAACTGCTGCAAGGCAGAGGCCAAAGGGTGGGGGCCAGTGGGTGGGCGAGGCTACATTCAGTGTATAAGACACACCTAAATTTTCACCCCCTTTTAGGGGAGAAAAGGGTGCATCTTATACTCCAAAAAATACGGTAAGTGAAACCAACCCCTGAGCCACTTTGACATCCCCGATGTGGAACGAACTGGGGACAAACTCTACCCCTTTAACAATTTTAACACATTCATGTCCTCAGTTTCCTCTCTGTTCGCTCTTCAGGCTAATGAATTATCGTGGAAAGTTTCAGTCCATTGGCTCAATTAAGATTTCACAGCCTTCCAGCGTCTGAAGACGTGGAGTTTAGCTCTTATGTGTGAGATATTTAAATAGTAGAATGCATAATAGCCGGCTACATTTATCTGCTTTAATCTTTGCTAATTTCTTTTTCCTCGCCATTAAAGTTGCCACAGATTTCTTCCCCCCCACCACCCAAAAGGAATTTTTTGAGTGAACAGTGGGAGAGCTTCTAAAGCTGGATTATGAATAAAAATTAGAACATAGGAAACGGAGGGGCTGCCATGAATCAAGTTCATTTACGCCAGCTTTGCCATCTTACCAACCATGTTTTCTTTTGACCCCTATTTATAAATTCAATCAGGGCCATGTGAATATGCGCAGTCAATTGTTTGCACGCAAGAATTCCCCACATTATGCAAAAGAGAGAGAGAGAAACCCAGTTGGTGCAAGTATTTTATTTATAAGAAATAAATTGATGAGAAAAATTTCTCTCTTTCTCAGGTAGTTTCTTTGACTCCATTTTCTCTGTATATATTATCTCCCTATTATATACCATTTTTGTGATTTTTTTTTTAATTCTGAAAAGCGCAGCTATCAGCACCTTCAGTGGCTAAAAATGTTTTTTCCCCCCCCAATTATGAAAACTTGCATTCCCCAGCCCATCCATCTTTGGAAGAAAAAAAAAACTGTGCCTTACATCCATGAGTTATTTTTCCATCTGGTGTGGTAACTATTTGAGTAACTGCATTCCTCAAAGCTATAAAATAGATATAAAGGTAAAAGTATCCCCTGTCTAGTCATTCTCAACTCTAGGGGGCAATGTTGAGTCCATTTAATCTCACTCCTACTACATCAGTGACTCCATCCAGCCACCTCGTTCTCTGCCGTCCCCTTCTTCTTTTGCCCTCCATTGTTCTCAACATTAGGCCCTTCTCCAAGGAGTCCTTCCTTCTCATTAGGTGGCCAAAGTATTTGAGTTTCCTCTTCAGGATCTGGCCTTCTAAAGAGCAGTCAGGGTTGATCTCCTCTAGAACTGACTGGTTTGATTGCCTTGCTATCCAAGGGACTCGCAGGAGTCTTCTCCAGCACCAGAGTTCAAAGGAGGCTTTCAGAGGCAGAAAAAAAAGTTTTTTCTGAAACAGAGTTTCAGAAGTTTCAGAAGAAAAGCAAGGCACAGAGCTCACAACCAGGGAACCTGTTGCTAAAATTCACCACCAGCAACAGCTGATTGGGGGTATTCCAGGAGACCGATCCACCCACCAATCTACTTTTTTCTCATTTTCCTCCCCAAAAACTAAGGTGCGTCTTAAACTCCAAAAACTACGATAACTGGACAAGTAGAGATAACTACCTGATGGGAGGTGGGAAGAAAGGAAAAGGTAATCAGATACTTTGGGTGCAAAAATTTAGATCCAGCTTTGCTACACTGTAACAATCACTTCGCTCTGCTAAAGTGGAGTTAACAATGGAGTCGAGAGTCTTTCTTGGCTGATCACTCAAATTGGGATGACTGACAGTAACACCCAACCATCAGTGAAGTTATATGAAACCTCTCTCCATCACCGGTACTTTAGCCCAACAGTAATTGAAGTCTGGATAATGGTCAAAGACCAGCAGGAAAAGGACTAAGTAATAATAAAGCAAAAAAGTTCAAGTTTGGGTGAAAGAGAGAGAGAGAGAGAGAGAGAGAGAGAGAGAGAGAGATAACTAAAACTGTTTTTTACACCAATAACATTTCCTAAACCTCTTCATCGCTTTCTAACCTTGCAAAGAGTCGTCCAATGACTAGTTTAAGACCCTGAATATTCATATTCCTGCTTAATCGCCTGTGCCAATTACGTTTAGGAGATTAAGTACAGTAGAAAAATCTAGACAACCTTGTTTAGTGCCATTATTTATTGGAATAACTGTGTTATTGGAATAACTTTATTATTGGAATAACTTGTGTGGGGTGGAAAATGACTGAGTTGAGAAATAAAATTACACCCAAAATGTAAACACATCGCAGCTCGGTCTCCGTAAAGAAGATAAGCAAATTTAAAACTATAAGCAACTGTTTGACGTTATGTGCGTTATTCTGAATATATTAATTTTTTAAAAAAAGATTATTAAATATTTTTTAAAAACAAAAAGAAAGCTTTAACACTTTTTCTGTTTCAACAGATTTTGCATCAGTCAAGAATTTCATGCAGTACATGCATTTTTTTCCTTATTTCTACTATATCTTTTATACATATACTTCTAATATTTATTTATTTAGTTACATATATGCATAACAATACCCGTGTACCCACTTCTATTTCTACAGTTTTTGTTTCCTCATATTAGCAATTATACTTCAACTCCTATGTTGACCATTATTTAATTTTTCCCTTCCTTTTATCTCTATCCTCCAACCAGTCATTCCATTTCTCCCACACTAAGTAATATTCTGTTTCTTCTTTTTCTTGTATCTCCTTTGTTAATTTGCCCATCTCTGTACATTCCAAAACTTTTCTGATCAGATTGTCTTTGGATGGTATATTATCATTTTTCCAATTTTGAGCACAGGTTATTTTTGCTGCTGTAGTAATATGGATAATTAAATATTGTATTTCTTTTTCGTATGACCCTGGGAGTATTCCTAATAAAAATGTTCCTGGCCACATCTCTATCTTTTGTTTGGTTATTTCTTCTAATTATGATCTGATTCTACTCCAATATTGTTTCAGAATCAACATGGGGTTGTTTTGAGTTTCTTTCCCATCCGTTCTTCATTCTCAGGACCGAGCTGTCATTTACTTAACAGTTCTTGCATTCCTTCTTAAAGGTTATCTCCTGAGCCTTCTATTCCCACTTTGCACAATCCGCAGAAGCCACAATGCACGAGAGAAAATCAAGATCATGTGAAGTTCTACAACTGTTCTGCAAAGTCTTAGTAAGATCACACTTGGAATACAGCATCCAGGTCTGGTCACCACAATATTAAAAAAAAAAAATTTGGAAACAATACAGAGAATAAGAATAATCAGAGGGTTGGAGGCTAAATCAAATGAAGAGCAGTTACAGGAATTAGGTATGTCTACTCTAATAGAGTAGAGTAGAGTAGGGTGCGGTGGCTCAGTGGCTAAGAGTTTGTCGATCAAAAGGTCAGCAGTTCAGCGGTTCGAATCCCTAGTGCCGCGTAACGGGGTGAGCTCCCCTGACTTGTCCCAGCTTCTGCCAACCTAGCAGTTCGAAAGCACGTAAAAAATGCAAGGAGAAAAATAGGGACCACCTTTGGTGGGAAGGTAACAGCGTTCCATGCACCTTTGGCGTTGAGTCATGCCGGCCACATGACCACGGAGACATCTTCGGACAGCGCTGGCTCTTTGGCTTTGAAACGGAGATGAGCACCGCCCCCTAGAGTCAGGAACGACTAGTACGTATGTGCAAGGGGAACCTTTACCTTTACTCTAATGAAAAGAAAGACTGGGGGAGATATGATAGCAGTGTTCCAGTATTTGAGGGGCTCCTACCAAGAGGAGGGGGTCAAACTATTTTCCAAAGCACCAGAAGGCAAGTCAAATACTTCCAACCTATGCCCATCAGATCCATTCGCATAAAAATATGGAGCAAACAAAATTTGCCCAGCTTCCCTCTTTAAGGTAGTTGACATATAAATAACATCAGCCAATATTTAAAGAGCAGTTAAGTAGCCAGTGCTACTTCAGTAATTTGAATGGATTTTTTTTTAATAGACTCCAGCATCATGATTAAATAGTTAAGTGGCTCTGATGCCTACATCCCCAGTGGTGTTTTCAGCATTTCATTGATATGTGCCAGGGCATTCAATGGTTGACTGCCTTAATCAATAGTTCAGGCACTCAGGGAAAGGTCCCGAGTGAGAAACCTGGGCATGTAAAAAAAAAAAAGAAGAAGAAGAAGAATGGGGGGAGGGAGGGAATTGAGAGGACCACGTGCTAATTCGGTTGCATGCTTGAATACAGCCCAAGAGAACGGCCAATTTTCCATCCCGGGGATTCCAACAACTACTTCTTCTTGGCATATATACACATATGCAGCAGGGTGAAATGCTCCCGGCTCAGACCAGATTGCCCGATCCGGTAGCGATGGCGGGTGGTGGTTAGGAGAACCGGTAGCAAACATTTCTGCCCACCCCCCCCCATGCCCAGCTGAGCTGCGCAATCATCAGAGGCGTTTTTAAAATTATTTTTTAAAGCATTTTTTCTACAACCTCTTGGGTGAAATCCAGCAGGTTTTGACAGGTTCTGGAGAACTGGTAGCGGAAATTTTGAGTAGTTTGTAGAACCGGCAAATGCCACTTCTGGCTGGCCCCAGAGTGGGGTGGGAATGGAGATTTTGCAGTATCCTTCCCCTGGAGTGGGGTGGGAATGGGGATTTTGCAATATCCTTCCTGACATACTCAAAATTCCAGATAATCTGCAACAGAGATCTAGTTAACATTTCATTCAGAAAGTATCAACAGTCAAATATTGTTGTGACCTAGGCTTCCTGACTCATTAAAACACGTGAGTAGTCCCCAAAACCACTTTTATTGCAACAGTTATGAATTACGTTCATTCACAGCTGAGTCCCAATAAATTGCAAAAAGTCCTTCGGGATAATCACTAACCTTTATTTCCTTTTGACAATCTGCCAAAGACTTACTTGGCAAAGCCACACGGAATCCAGAATCAAACAGAGATGCTGACTGGAAACAGAATTAACAACGTTGCTTCCCTGCAAAGTGCTCATGTGCCCTTGCTCCTCTTTTAAACCTTCTGGGAGGGACCAATCATCTCCAGGCCTTACTCCTGAGTCGTCCCTTTTGTTTTAACAGTTTGTGCTCTGCACATGCGCGCACTAGGCACAGGCTCCTCCTGTTCCTCTGCCTCTCTGCTGTCTGACTCTGGAAGCTCCGGAATCCGTGCATCATTCCCAGATGGCCCTGGCCCCATCTCTGCCTCCAACACAGAGCTCTCGTCCGAGCCTTCCCCAGACTCCAGGACTGGCCCATGTTCCTCCCCAGCCTCCTCACTGCCCGATTTCGCTGCCAGCTCCACAGGCTGCTGATGGACCACAACAAATATCTTTATCGGTCCTAAAGTATCAGAACGCAACTTACTCTTGATATTAAACAATAAGAACATTGTGAGTAACTGTGTCTTTCTAGCTTTCCAAAGAAGAATCTTTCCTAGCCTTACCAGGAGACGGGCAAGAATAAAACTCAGACTCCAAAAAAACCCCATAAAGCAATATTTCTGCCTCGAAGGAAAATAACTTCTTTGAAGAGAAAGAAATCTTCCACTTGGGGAAAACCGGGACCACAAAGATACCCACATCAGAACATGGCGAACGCGAGCGTGTGTTGTACATGCAAAATGTTTTTGAGGACGTTCAGGAAATGTCCGTGGCAAAATCCTGCAGGTTGTTTTTTTTCTTTATAAATATTTTTTTCCCCCAAAAAGGGCGAAGGGTATTAAAAAGAGAGAAAGAGAGAGAGAGATTTGTCAGTGTCAGCAAAATTCCAAAAGAACACGAAACTTTTTTGCTGATTAGATTATAAAAGCTTCACTTTCCTCGCAGTTCCCTGAGGTAATTAGCAAACAGACTAGTGATTTTTAAATATATCTTTTTTTTTTTTTGCCTGTCTGATAAAAGGGCATTCTCTAGGCTCCAAAGATTCAGCTCAGCTTGAAAAGCAAAGACTTGCAAGGGTCTCAAAAAAGGCAGTTGAAAGACTAGATATTCCTCGTGTGAAATGAAATGGACGAGAGAGAAGAGAGAGAGAGAGAGAGAGAGAGATGGGATTGACACTGAGGAGAAATAGCCATCCTTTCTTTCAAATGTCATTCATATCTGGGAGTCAGATCCTATTTTTATTTTATTTATTTGTCAAATACGTATAAGATAACAGATATAAGTATAAACATGATGATGAATACAGGATAAGGATACGAATAAATGGAGACAGTAGGACATGGGCACATTGGTGCGTTTATGCACGCTCCCTTACTCCCTCTTAGGAATGGGGTGAGGTGAGGGGTGAAATCCAACAGGTTCTGGAGAACCGGTAGCGGAAATTTTGAATAGTTTGGAAACCAGTAGTGGAAATTTTAAGTAGTTCAGAGAACTGGCAAATACCACCTCTGGCTGGCCACAGAGTGGAGTGGGAATGGAGTTTTTGCAATATCCTTCCTCCAGGAGTGGGGAGGGAATGGGGTTTTTGCAGTATCCTTGTCATCAACCTGGATGTCCTTGTACTCAACACAAACACAGAGACCCCCGTGTCTCTTTCCCATTTTGGAGAACTTGGTGCAAATCTTCCTCATCCATCTGAGAACATCCAAAAAAACCCCAAAAAATCTTGAATTTCTAGCTTTTGTGTAGCTATCTCAGCTTGTGTTTGACTTTGTGTTCTGTCCCAGCTACGGACCCCAAAGAACACAGCACACACAAAATCTATACAAAGCTTATTTTACTCAAATAACTCAGTCTTTTTCAAACAAAAGCTGTTAATAAACTTTTTTAACAGCCTACAAGAATTCTAAGATAAGGTAATCACAGTCTTACTAGGGTTGGCAGAAAGCCCAGAAGCAATTTTTGCAGAGAATCCAGACATGAAAGAAAGTGAACTAAAGTTGTTCCCTACAGCTTGCTGCAATCGGCGTTCCTCCTTAAATAAACTAAGGGAGTGGCCAATTAGCCCCAAGCCTTAATCTCGAGGAAACTTCCTCCTGAGGAGCCACTCCTGCCTTTTGGCAGCTCTGTGCACCCCTGAATCGAGAAGAGGCTGCTCCTCTTCTTCCTGTTCACTTATGGGAGCTTCTGGAGGTTCTGAAGACCCTGGCTGAATCCACGCCTCTGGCACCATATCTTCTCCAACTTCCTCACTGTCCGACTTGAGCACTAGCTGCACAGGCTGGTGGCGCAGCACCACACCCACCTCCTCATTGTTGGAATCAGCTACAATCTTCACAGGCCGCTGATGGGCCACAATATTTTGTGCCATTTCTGAACATTCTCCAGCCATGTCATCGCACCGACAGGGTGGCTTAGGCTAATGACTTTTTTTTATTGAAAATACACATTCCATCTTGCTCTAAATTTGAGGTCATTGTGTTCACCTCGATAGCTTTCCTAATATTTAGCTGAGAAAGACCAGGTAGGAAAAGCAGGAAGTGAAAATTGCCTGATGACCTCGCTAACCAACAATTCTGTGGCTTCCCCCTGCTTGGTCTCTTATTGAACAAACTATTCCTCTTTTAAATATTTCCACCCATTCATTGAAGTTGGGTGAGGAGCAGAGCTAATAAGAAATGACAGCTGAAATCACTACTTTTCAAGACCTGACAGTCCTCTTTCTTTTCTAATTTAACTGGGCTCGTGGATTGATGGGAACATCCAACCCTGCGAGCTGATAAAAGTGGCGAAGCTGGGGTTCAACTTACATTTATCTTTCATTGATCTTTTTTTTTAAAGAAAAAAGAAAGAATGACAGACAAACAGAAAAAAAGGTAAGGAGAAGAAGAGTTTTGAAGCTGGCAGACCTGATCTCAGAACCAACATGGATCCACTCTAGATGAGTTCAAATCACCAGGATCGGATGGCTTACATTCCAGAGTTTTGAATTTGGTGGACATGATCTTGGAACAACTGAACCATGTCTTTCAAAGATCCTGGAGCAGTGCGGAACTATCAGAGGAATGGGGAAAAAATGGTGTAATTCAAAAAAAAAAAAAGACTACAGAGAAGAGCAACAAAGATGATTAGGATACTGGAGCCTAAAACATAAAATGAATGGTTGCAGGAATTGGGTATGTCTAGTCTAGTATAAAGAAGGACATGATAGCAGTGTTCCAATATTTGAAGGGCTGCCACAAAATAGAGGGTCAAGGGGCTGATGTTATTCAGTGGAAGCTGCGCAGATGTTTTAAACACAATAGAGACTAAAATAAAGCTTTCCATTCAATCTTTTTCGGTTCAAAATGTCATATTCTTGTTGGTCTTCTTGAGGTGTTGTGGCCCATCAGCAGCCTGTGCAGTTAGTAGCTGATTCCAACAAAGAGGAGGCTGGTGTGGTGCTGCACCAGCAGCCTGTGCAGCTGGCATTCAAGTCAGACAATGAGGAGGCTGGAGAAGATGTGGTGCCAGAGACGATGATTCAGCCAGGGCCTTCAGAACATCCAGAAGCTCCCATAAGTGAAGAGGAAGAAGAGGAGGAGCTTTTTCTTGGTGCACGAGCTCACAGAGCTGCCAAAAGACAGGAATGGCTCCTCCTGAGGTCTCCTCGAGAGTAAGGCTTGGAGCTAATTGGCCACTCCCTTAGCCTATTTAAGGAGGAATGCTAACTGAAGCAATTTGCAGGGAACAACTTCGTTCACATACCTTCTTGTCTTGTCTTGCTTATCTTATCAGCTTCCTGCAAATTGCTTCTGGGCACTCTGCCAACCACAGTAAGATTACAGTTATCTGAAATATTGTGACTCAGAATTGAGTTGTTATTCTTTGGATTCTTGTCGGATGCTGGGGAATTCTGGGAGTTGAAGTCCACTAGAGCCAACCTCTAGAAGTCTTGAGTGTTTTATTAGAGACTTGAATTTGTCCCATGTTTCTTTTCACCTCAGCTTCGAATCTTTGAATCAAGATCATGTGAAGTGTTAATGCCGCTTTATAATGCATTGGTAAGGCCACACTTGGAATACTGCCTTCAGTTTTGGTCTGAAAAAAGATGTGGAGACTCTAGAAAGAGTGCAGAGAAGAGCAACCAAGAGGATTTTAGGGGACTGGAGGCTAAAACATAGGAAGAACGGTTGCAGGAACTGGGTGTGTCTAGTTTAATGAAGAGAAGGACTAGGGGAGACATGATAGCAGCCTTCCAATATCTCAGGGCCTGCCACAAAGAAGAGGGAGTCAAGCTATTCTCCAAAACACCTGAGGACAGGAGAAGAAGCAACGGGTGGAAACTCATCAAGGAGAGAAGCAATCTAGAACTAAGGAGAAATTTCCTGACAGGGAGAACAATTAATCAGTGGAACAACTTGCCTCCAGAAGTTGTGAATGCTCCAACACTGGGAGTTTTTAAGAAGAGGTTGGATAACCATTTGCCGGAAGTGGTGTAAGGTTTCCTGCCTAAGCAGGGGGTTGGACTAGAAGACCTCCAAGGTCCCTTCCAACTCTGTTATTCTATTCTATTCTATTCTATTCTATTCTATTCTATTCTATTCTATTCTATTCTATTCTATTCTATTCTATTCTATTCTATTCTATTCTATTATTCTATTCTGGTCTGGTCTGGTCTGGTCTGGTCTGGTCTGGTCTGGTCTGGTCTGGTCTGGTCTGGTCTGGTCTGGTCTGATCTGGTCTGGTCTGATCTGATCTGATCTGATCTGATCTGATCTGATCTGATCTGATCTGATCTGGTCTAGTCTATTGCTTGGATTTCACCAAGTCTTCAGAAAGTCTTGCTTGAAAACGGTCCCCCTTCCATCTTGAACTCGATCACTTTGGATGTTTACCCATACTGCAAAATGACATGGAATGACCCCCCCTGAAGGGAGTAAAGCGGATACAAAGAACAGAAATGAATGCTTGCCCTATTGAGCAGGGACATAAAAGGGATTTCTGATCCATAAAGCCAAACTATTAAACAAACACGACTGCAAATGATTAGAGAGCCTCCTCATCAAAAGCTTCTCTCGTGGCTGCATCAAGAGGGCTTTCTTATCTGCCAACACTGCAGATGTTTTGACGGGCGGGCTAATAGGTTTCCCCTTTCAGCTACCATATCTGAGGGGTTTTTTTTTTCCTCTTTGAACTTCAACCCCATATTCAGGTGACTCAGGCCACAGAGCTGGTCCCGCTGTGGAATTGGGCTGATGAAGGATAGCAAATGACAGAAAATGAAGATGTGATTTAAAAAACCTTTTTTTTAGAAGCTTTCATTCTCATGAATGGGTTTTTTTTTCTTTTTTTCCCCCACACCTGAACCGAAAGTTCTAAAATAGGACAGAACTGGGGAAAAAGAAAAGTTGAGGAATATTCTCATCGGGAATAGATGAAATTCTCCAACGGTGTTGGGTGTCCTGCATTTTTTTTTGTTTGCATTTTTCACACTGAGAATCTCACACATACTCCACACCCACCTAGCTTTCCATTTTCTTCTGCCTGAGGCAGGGGTCAGCAACCTGAGGCTCTGGAGCCGCATGTGGCTCTTTCACCCCTCTGCTGCAGCTCCCTCCCACCTGCCACAATTGCTACTGGATCGGCCGATCCGGTCCGAACCGGTGAGCATTTCACCCCTGGAAATGGCTAACAATTGTGGCAAACCCTGCTTAGTCAAACATTTGTGTATGTTGCATTGTTTGTTTCCCTTTTATTTTTTTTTCCTCCCCTGTAAAAACCTCGCTTATCCTCCTATTCCTGTTACATCAGGGAGGCTTCCTGGTTGCAGACTTTGAATCCCTTCCAACTTTTATTTCTGAGAACAATCAATACACGAGCTACATTGGTGAAGGGAGGGCATGGTGCCAGACACGCTGCAGCGAAGGGCCTAAAATGAACAGCACCAAAAAAATCCGCCAGCGCATGTCATCCATCTAAGAGCTATTTAACGGCATTGAAACATTAATTAAAACAAAACACCATGTTCAAAAACATCGCAACAGAAGCCTGCAAACTTTTCTGGCCTCGCTGGCCGGGGACCAAACAGAAAACGGGAACAGGTTTCTCCCAATTTAGCCAACCCGGCTGGTTAAAAAAAACTTCATTGTTTTGTTTGCTTCGTTTGATAAATTTAAGAGCTGCTTTGCGCGTCGCCTTATTGAGGCAGTTGGTAAAACAAAAACCAAAAATAAAAATAAAAAGGCATTTAAAGAGAGGAGCAGGAGGCCCTGATTAAGTTTCAGACTAGGAGAGAATGATCCAGAGAGAGCTGCCACCGGTTTGAATGGCGTCTTGGAATTAATGCTAGGAGGAAATGCTCACTTAAAAGGCTGGTGGAAGACAATATTTGGAGCTCAGGGGTTGAACTGTTGGGTGTTGGTGCTCTCTGAGGTTGGTGGTTGCCTTGCAGATGTTCCATGACCCAACTAGGGAACATCATCAGTGCTAGAAGGGAGTGGTTTTGTGGATGGAGAAGAAGAAGAGGAAGAGAAAGGGGGGAGGAGGAGGAGGAGGAGATGTTAGAGGAAGAAAAGGAGGAGAGGCGAGGAGGAGAGGGGGAGGAAGAGGACCAGAGGAAGAGGACTATGGGGTCCTTGGTGGTCTCTGAGCCTGGCGGTTTCCTTTCAGACGTTCCATGACCCAACTAGGGAACATCATCAGTGCTAGAAGGGAGTGGGGCTTGTGGAGAGGACGGGGAGGAGGAGGAGGAGGACAACGACTGTGGGTCTTTGGTGCTCTCTGAGCTTAGTAGGTTTCTTCCAGATGTTTCATTATCCAACCAGGTAATATCATCATTGCTAGAAGGGAGAGGTGGTTGTTTGAGAAGAGGACAGGAGAGGAGGAGGACGAGGAGGAAGAAGAAGAGGAGGAGAAGGAGGAGGACGAGGACTATGGGGTCCTTGGTGCTCATTGACCTTGGTTGGTTTCTTCCAGATGTTTCATTATCCAACCAGGTAATATCATCATTGGTAGAAGGGAGAGGTGGTTGTTTGAGAAGAGGACAGGAGAGGAGGAGGATGAGAAGGAAGAAGAAGAAGAGGAGGAGAAGGAGGACGAGGACTATGAGGTCCTTGGTGCTCATTGACCTTGGTTGGTTTCTTCCAGATGTTTCATTATCCAACCAGGTAATATCATCATTGCTAGAAGGGAGAGGTGGCTGTTTGAGAAGAGGGCAGGAAAGGAGGAGGACGAGGAGGAAGAAGAAGAGGAGGAGAAGGAGGAGGACGAGGACTATGTGGTCCTTGGTGCTCATTGACCTTGGTTGGTTTCTTCCAGATGTTTCATTATCCAACCAGGTAACCTCATCATTGCTAGAAGGGAGAGGTGGTTGTTTGAGAAGAAGACAGGAGAGGAGGATGAGGAGGAGGAAGAAGAAGAGGAGGACAAGGAGGAGGACGAGGATTATGGGGTCCTTGGTGCTCATTGACCTTGGTTGGTTTCTTCCAGATGTTTCATTATCCAACCAGGTAATATCATCATCGATAGAAGGGAGAGGTGGCTGTTTGAGAAGAAGACAGGAGAGGAGGAGGAGGAAGAAGAGGAGGATGAGGAAGAGGACGAGGACAATGAGTTCCTTGGTGCTCTCTGAGTTTGGTGGTATTCTTCCAGACCTTTCATGACCCAACTAGGTAACCTCATCAGTGCTAATAGGGAGTAGGCTTTGCTTTCCCTTCTAGCGCCCATGAAGTTATCTAGTGAATAGCTTCCCCAAAACAGGTTCTTCTAGCAACCCAACCATTGCCAGGGGAAAAACAACTGTTGTCAAGAAATATTTCCCCCCTCCACACACCTTTTGGTGGTGGTGGGAAACACTAAACCCGCCCCCACCACCACCACCTTCTCCACAATTCTCAACGAATTGGCAGGGAATGGCAATGACCCATCCAAAGAACTCGCGAAACAGACATCCGCGAACAAGTAACCTTCGCGAAACGCCACCGGTAAATTAGATCGCCGTGTTTGCAACCGTTTGGCTTTTTAGCACTTCTGCATAATTGACAGTCTGGTACTTCTCCGTTCTGAAATTAAACTCCAGCGAAGCATAGCAGACGGATCTAGATGAGTCGCAAAAACCACACACCAAGCCGGCGGAGGGCCTTGCCTCCGACGCATTGCGTGTGTGTGTGTGTGTGGTTTTTTTTTTCTTCTCTCCCTGCGGCAGATAATTGACTCCTGACCCCCGATACTGCTTTTATGGCTGCTGATTTAGCACCAGTTTATTCATCAACATCTGGTGGGCTCAAAATGATGTTTTATTTTATTAGCTCCCAAATGGGCGGCTAATGCAGCTTAATGGGGCAGGGATGGGCCATTAATAGAATAGAATAACAGAGTAACCGAGTCAGAAGGGACCTTGGAGGTCTTCTAGTCCAACCCCCTGCTTAGGCAGGAAACCCTACACCACTTCAGACAAATGGTTATCCAGCCTCTTCTTAAAAACTTCCAGTGTTGGAGCATTCACAACTTCTGGAGGCAAGTTGTTCCAGTGATTAATTGTTCTCACTGTCAGGAAATTTCTCCTTAGTTCTAAGTTGCTTCTCTCCTTGAGTAGTTTCCACCCATGGCTTCTTGTCCAGCCCTCAGGGGCTTTGGAGAATAGTCTGACTCCCTCTTCTTTGTGGCAGCCCCTGAGATATTGGAAGACTGCTATCATGTCTCCCCTAGTCCTTCTTTTCATTAAACTAGTATTTATTTTATTTAGCGTATGGCTGGTCACACACAGTATTAAAATACTTCATTTTTACAGATTAAAAACAATAAAAAAGCAGTAAGAAAATCTAAAAGTTTTCTTTTAAAACTAAAAAACTAAAAAATTTTAATTTTAAAAAATTAAAAAAACTAAATCGTTTCTGCTATTTTTTGGGAACTTAAAAGGTCCTTAAAAGGACCGTGGAGTTGTGTGTGAAGCCAAGAGATCCTCATGGATGTCTGGCTACCAGTCCATCTGTTACTCATTTAGCACCACCCAGGAGGCACGTGTGACTTAAGGATTGCCACGGACGCGAGTAACTTTGCCTCCCATTAAACTAGTCATACCCAGTTTCTTGTGATATACCCAGTTTCTTGTGAGTCACAAGGACTCACTGGAGATGAGCCTAATGCTGGAAAATATTGAGGGCAAAAGAAGAAAGGGGCGGCAGAGAACGAGGTAGCTGGATGGAGTCACTGAAGCAGTTGGCGTGAGCTGAAATGGACTCCAGAGGATGGCAGAGGGCAGGAAGGCCTGGAGGAACAGTATCATGATGGGTCAGACATGACTTCGCCACTAACAACAACCCAGTTTCTGCAGAGGTTCTTCATATGTTTTAGCCTCCAGTCCCCTAATCGTCTTTGTTGCTCTTCTCTGCACTCTTCCTAGAGTCTCAACATCTCTGTTACAATGTGGCTTGACTCCCTCTTCTTGGTGGCAGCCCCTGAGATATCGGTACACTTCTATCATGTCACTCCTAGCCAGTGGTAAAATCCAATTTTTTTTTACTACTCGTTCTGTGGTGGGCATGGCAGGGGAAGGATATTGCAAAATCCACATTCCCTTCCCACTCCTGGGGGAATAATATTGCAAAATCTCCATTCCCACCCCACTCTGGGGCCAGCCAGAGGTGGTATTGGCCGGTTCTCTGAACTACTCAAAATTTCCGCTACCGGTTCTCCAGAACCTGTCAGAACCTGCTGGATTTCACCCCTGCTCCTAGCCCTTCTTTTCATTAAACTAGACATACCCCCCATTAGAGTCTTCAGTCTCTGCACCCCACCCCACCCCCAAAATCTGGCCCTTCCAATTTAGAAGACCTTTCTGAGTGGAGGCAGTTGAACTTTGGATGTTTTTGTCTGCATTTGTTTTGTCTTTCTTGAATTTTTTTTCCCCCTTCCTTTGGACTCTGCATTTTGATTTTTGGAACAAAATATATATATATTTTTAAAGGGGGAAAAAAAGAAGAGCAACGATGAGGACATCAAATGGTAAAATGAAGGGGGGAGCATTGCCTTTCATTTCATGCTCTCTCTCCCATCTGCCTTCTCTGTTCTCTAAGGCCCGTGATGGCTGTCATTTCAAAGAGAACGGCCAGTAATCTAAATTTACTGAATCATGTCGAAACGGTGCCAAGTTGAAAGCAACTTAGAGGACTCGTGGACCATAGCAGGGTGCAGATGTCGGCTTGAATTTCTTCCAGACCAAAAAAAAAAAAAAAAAAAGAGGTTACCACTTTTAGTCAGTGGTGAAATCCAATTTTTTTTACTACCAGTTCTGTGGGCGTGGCTTGGTGGGCATGGTGTGGCTTGGTGGGCGTGGCAGGGGAAGGATACTGCAAAATCTCCATCCCCACCCCACTCCAGGGGAAGGATACTGCAAAATCTCCATTCCCACCCCACTCCAGGGGAAGGATACTGCAAAATCTCCATTCCCACCCCACTCTGGGGCCAGCCAGAGTTGGTATTTGCCGGTTCTCTGAACTGCTCAAAATTTCCGCTACCACTTCGCCAGAACCTGTTGGATTTCACCTCTGCTTTTAGCCCTTCAGAGTTATCCCCAGCCCTCATAAAGAGAGATTTTGGAGCATGGATGGCATCCAGAATCTTTGGAAGGTGACGGTGAATATTTCACCCAGATTCAGAAAGAACAGGTTGACTTATAACCCTTGGTTTATGACCATTTGAAGTTACAACAACACTGCAAAAAAAATGTCATTTATGATTGGTCCTCGCATTTAGCCTAGTATCACGTGATCAAAATTCAGGTACTTGGCACCTGGCTTTTTCTGACTCAGAGACAAACCCTCTGAAGTGAACTCAAAGATTTTATTAGGAGCGCCGGCAGCCCCGGCAAAAAGTTTCTCTCTCAACACAGGCTAACAACATCTTCATCCGGAGAGAAGATGAATAGTTGTCTGCCATATCTATTCATCTCTGGCCTCTGCCTTTTATCCCCAGAGCTAAGGTGGAGCTTTGCTAGCAGTGGTGATTCTTCCGTCCCAAGGACCGGCCCATAGATTTCCACTGCTCTCCTCTCTTCTGCCTTCTGTGCATCTGTGCATCAGCACTGGACCCAGCTGTTCTGTAGAACCGGTCTAAACCAGGGACAACCCACCACCGCCAACAAGGCTTAACAGCAACTCTCAACATAAGTGAAGAGGGTTACACCAGGTTTTTATTACTCTTACTCAATACAGCATGCTACTCTTCAATGCAAGGTAACTTAAAAATCATCCCTCAGGCTAACTTGGTGTTTTATGAGGGAAAATTAGGTGGGGAGTATGAACGAGAGAACAAGAAAGCAAGGAGTTTGAAAACAAAACCAATGTTCTGAAATAAAATAGGGGGGGAAAAAGAGAGAGAGAGAAGTCCCATTCGTATTTATTTATTTTATTTAGTAAATTTTTATGCCGCCCTACCGGGTGATTCTGGGTGCTTACAAGTTATAAAATGGGGGGGGGGAGAGATAATTAAAACATTAATGTATGATTAACCGTATCCCGCCTTTGAACATGTAGGTCACACAAGAGCCAGTGTGGATTTGTATTTGTGTGTGTATAAATTATATATGCCTGCTTTTTTTGGGGGGGGGGGGAGTGTTTATAATTATTAAAGCACCCGCATGTGTGTGTAATTTTCAAAGCATGGGTGCACATTGAGCGTGCTTTGAACATAACTCAAGCAAAAAAAAACACCCCACTTCGGATATTATATGAGCTCAGCATATGTCTGAAATTAATTAGAGTAACTTCTTGCGTTTGAAAAGGTAAGCTTGGAAAAGATGTAGATTCTTGAATACTAACTTTAAAAGGTGGATTTCTGAATGGAAGATTCCTAGTTAACCAGTTAATTAACCTAGTTAATGAATTAATGACTCTGTAAACCGCTTAGAGAGGGTTGTACAAGCACAATGAAGCAGTATACAAGAAGCTATTGCTGGGGAAGGAAGGAAGGAAGGAAGGAAGGAAGGAAGGAAGGAAGGAAGGAAGGAAGGAAGGAAGGAAGGAAGGAAGGAAGGAAGGCAGTGGTGGGATTCAAATAATTTAACAACTGGTTCTAATGACCAGCTGGATAGCTTGGGTCAGTGGCAGTGGTGAAATCCAAATTTTTTTACTACCGTTTCTGTGGGTGTGGCTCGGTGGGCGTGGCAGGGGAAGGATATTGCAAAAATCTCCATTCCCACCCCATTCGAGGGAAAGGATACTGCAAGTTCGAATCTCCCCAGGCTCAAGGTTGACTAAGCCTTCCATCCTTTCTAAGGTAGGTAAATTGAGGACCCAGTTTGTGGGGGCAATAAGCTGACTTTGTATAAATATACAAAAGTATGAAGGCTATTGCTTAACGCATTGTAAGCCACCTTGAGTCTTCGGAGAAGGATGGCATATAAATCAAATTTTTTTAAAAATCCCCATTCCCTCCCCACTCTGAGACGAGCCATAGGTGCTATTTACCGGTTCTCCAAACTACTCAAAATTTCCGCTACTGGTTCTCCATAACCTGTCAGAACCTGCTGGATTTCACCCTTGCTCAGTGGTCATGTGACCATGTGGGCATGGCCAACTCAACATCACTCATGTTGATGGCCGTTTCACCTTAGTGTTACAATGTAATAAGGGTTAACCAGAGAGGCAGTTTCTGTAAGCAGGGCAATAAAGATTAGGCTAGAAACACCACCAGAATGTTTCCTTCCTGCCTTCCTTACAGGATTAGCCCTGTAAAGTGGAAAAAAACAAACAAACAAAAAAGATTTCTTCCAAGAACCGGTTCTCCGAAGTGCTTAGAAAGTTCGATGTGAACAATAAAGCCATAAAGCCATAGTGGTGCAGTTGGTTACAGTGCAGTGTTGCAGGCTGATTCTGCCCACTGCCAGGAGTTCGATCCTAACCGGCTCAAAGTTGACTCAGCTTTCCATCCTTCCGTGATCGGTAAAATGAGGACCAAGATTGTTTGGGGGTGGAGGGGCATAGGCTGACTCTGTAAACCGCTTACAGAGGTCCGTAAAGCACTGTGAAGCAGTATATAAGTCCATGTGCTATTGCTAAGTGCTATCCTTATAGTCAAATCGCAGAACGCAAAGCCCAGAAAGAACCCAGCTCCAGCTTCCTTCCTATGTCAAAATAATATTTCATGAAACTCTTTCAAAGCTCGTAAGTTTCATTAGTTTTCAGTCAGCTCCTCTCAGAGAACTTCACGGAAGAAGGACAAGACCGGTGAGATTCTGGAGGCTGCCAGAGAAGCACCAAGTGACGGGAAGACTGTTAATGTGACAGACTGCATGCTGAGGCAGCCTGAGGCAACGCAACCTTAGCTAGTGAGAGTGCATTTCATCTGCATATCTCAAAGTACGTTGATTTCTCCTTGGCGGTGAATCCCATTGATAAATGAAGGGTTAGTTCTCCAGAACCCACATGAAAGGGCCAGTGTGTGGCTTCCCTTCCCTGCCTGCTCCCATCGCACCGCCGTCAAACCTTTTAAACAATGATGGGCGTCTCGGTGGTTGAGCTCCTGCTTTGCATACAGAAAGGCCTGGGTTCAGTTCCGTGGAATTGAGAATATTTTGATATTTGGAGCTGCTGTCACCAGCCAGCATCCAGATGCAGATGAAAAAAAGCCACAGCTTCCCTCTGTGGAAGGGAAACGTCTATGCAAACTCTTCAAAAAGGGATCTTGAGGGAGGGAGAGAGGGAAGGAAGGAAGGAAAAAAGAGAGAAAGGGAAGGAAGGAATAGGGAAGAAGGATGAAGGGGGAAGGAAGGAAGGGAGGGAGGGAGGGAGGGAGGGAGGGAGGGAGGGAGGGGAGGGACGGAGGGAAGGAAAGAAGGAAGGAAGGAAAAAAGAGAGAAAAAGAAGGAAGGATGAATGGAGGGAGGGAGGGAGGGAAGAAAGGAAGGAAGAAAGGAAGGGAAAAAAGAGAAAAGGAAGGAATAGGGAAGGAAGGAGGGAGGGAGGGAAGGAAGGAAGGATGAAAGAAAGAGGGAGGGAGGGAGAGAGGGAAGGAAGGAAGGAAAAAAGAGAGAAAGGGAAGGAAGGAATAGGGAAGGAAGGATGAAGGGGGAAGGAAAGAAAGAAAGAAGAAAGGAAGGAAGGAAGGAAGGAAGGAAGGAAGGAAGGAAGGAAGGAAGGAAGGAAGGAAGGAAGGAAGGAAGGAAAAAAGAGAGAAAAAGAAGGAAGGATGAATGGAGGGAGGGAGGAGGGAAGAAAGGAAGGAAGGAAGGAAGGAAGGAAGGAGGGAGGGAGGGAGGGAAGGAAGGAAGGATGAAAGAAAGAGGGAGGGAGGGAGGGAGGAAGGGAGGAAGGAAGGAAGGAAGGAAGGAAGGAAGGAAGGAAGGAAGGAAGGAAGGAAGGAAGGAAGGCTCTCAATGCTTCCTGATCTTCCCTTTCTTTTTCCTGCCATGCCATCTATTCCTTTGCATGTCATGTTGACGTTTGTAGGAGACATAACAAATTGTCAGAACGAATCATTCCTCCAAATCAGTTCAGACCAGTGGCTAACACGGACAATGGCAAGGGGGTGGCTGTTGAAATCCAAAACATCTCCCAATCCATGTCTTGTGTGATAGGAAATTGGATCACCTTGGAGAAATGTAACACGGATTGGGCTTGAAGGATCCAAACCGGATGAGATCTAATGAGTGTAAATTACAAGGTAGGATTTCCCACCAGGTCTTTTTTTTTTTTTCCCCTGGAATATTCTTTCCTTGAAGATTTAGGCTTTCAAAACTGATCATCTGACTTTCTTGGCTCAATCCTCACCCCTCCATCGTCAAGATTTCCCTAGGATTCTTGTTCGCATAGTGATATTTGCATCCGTGTTCTGCAACATTATCACTCAAAGACAGATGGTCAAATGCCATTTTGCTTTGTGTAAAGCATATGGCATCTTTAAAAAAAAAAAAAAATCAGAGCCAAAGATGTTCTTGCATTCTTTGTTGTAGGTCAAGGAAAGCGCTCAAAATGACATTCTTTTTTTCAAAACAAACAAAAAAACAACCAGTGGGGGCTTTTAAAATACAAGTATTTAAGAAACACAATAATGGAAAGAGATGGAATGTCCATCTTTGGCAAAAAGTCTAGTTGAAGAGCTAGATCTGATAAAGGAGAATACTTGTAGCTCAGGGTTAAACTTGGTTGTTTTCTTGGATTTGGGGAAGAGGAGGAGGAGGAAGAAGAGGAGGAGGAGGAGGAGGAGGAGGAGGAGGAGGAGGAGGAGGAGGAGGAGGAGGAGGAGGAGGAGGAGGAGGAGGAGGAGGAGGAGGAGGAGGAGGAAGAAGAAGAGGAAGAGGAAGAGGAAGAGGAAGAGGAGGAGGAGGAGGAGGAGGAGGAGGAAGAGGAGGAGGAAGAGGAGGAGGAGAGGAGGAGGAGGAGGAGGAGAGGAGGAGAGAAGAGAGAAGAGGAAGGAGGAAGAGGAAGAGGAGGAGGAGGAGGAGGAGGAGGAGGAGGAGGAAGAGGAGGAGGAGGAGGAGGAGGAGGAGGAGGAGGAGGAGGAGGAGGAGGATTGTAGAGGCCTTGGTGCTCTCTGAACTTGGTTGTTCTCTTGGATTTGGGGAAGAGGAGGAGGAGGAGAAGGAGGAGGAGAATTATGGGATCCTTGGTGATCTCTGAGCATGTTTGTTCTCATTGCAGACATTTCATGGCCCAACTAGGTAACACAATCAGGGCTAGAAGGGAATGTGATTCACCCTCACTTTAAATCCCAGTGTCTTGCCTTATCAGTATTGGTGGGAGTGGTCTTGGAGATTCTTTAGTTGGCCTGTTTACTGTAATCTACTACTAGCTAAACTAACTAGCTCTATCCCCAGCTAGACTTTTGCATTGTACTCGTTGCATACGCTAAAGCAAATTGATTATAGACAAGTTGCGAGATTTATACAATGGGATGCCCATCTATCTGTCTATGTTTGTGTGGTCTCTTGTGTATGTGTGCTTGTCTGTGTTTGTGTGTAAAAAAAAAAGACAAGTTGGTGACCACAAATATGCAATGAACCCCTTCCTGCAGCATCCACTGTCTTGGTATTTCAACCCCTGTTCCGATACCCCAGTTCTTGAGCGTTAGTTCAATTGTGCTAATAAAGCAATAAAAGCAAGGTGCTACATTTAGGCAAGAAAAACCAAATGCACAGGTACAGTATCTGTAGTACCTTGGCCAATAGCAGTAACTGTGAGAGGGATCTTGGAGTCCTAGTGGACAACCATTTAAATAGGAGCCAGCCGTGGGCAGCAGCTGCCAAAAAAACCAACACAGTTCTAGGCTGCATAAACAGAGGGATAGAATCGAGATCATGTGAAGTGTTAATTCCACTTTATAAGGCCTTGGTAAGGCCACACTTGGAATCCTGCATCCCGTTTTGGTCACACGATGTAAAAAAGATGCTGAGACTCTGGAAAGAGTGCAGAGAAGAGCTGCAAAGAGGATTAGAGGGACTGGAGAGGCTAAAACATATGAAGAATGGTTGCAGGAACTGGGCATGGCTAGTTTGATGAAAAGAAGGACTAGGGGAGACAGGATAGCAGTTCTTCCAATATCTCGGGGCTGTCCCAAAGAAGAGGGAGTCAAGCTATTCTCCAAAGCACCTGAAGGCAGGACAAGAAGCAATGAGAGGAAACTAATCAAGGAGAGAAGCAACTTAGAACTAAGGAGAAATTTCCTGACAGTCAGAACAATTAATCAGTGGTACTACTTGCCTGCAGAAGTTGTGAATGCTCCAACACCGGGAATTTTTAAGAAGAAGTTGGATAACCATTTGTCTGAAGTGGTGTAAGGGTTCCTGCCTAAGCAGGGGGTTGGACTAGAAGACCTCCAAGGTCCCTTCCATCTCTTCTCTTCTCTTCTCTTCTCTTCTCTCTTCTCTTCTCTTCTCTTCTCTTCTCTTCTCTTCTCTTCTCTTCTCTTCTCTTCTCTTCTCTTCTCTCTCTCTCTCTCTTTTATTGTATTGTATTGAAGTCTATTCTATTCTATTGGCGTAAGCCTACGGTGAATTATGGCTTAGACATGGTTGTTCTATTCTATTCCATTGGGATTCTCTGGTGTTGCATGGCCTTTTCCCCCCCCCCCCCCCCATCCTTAGAAGCTTTGTCCTCTCCGACATTATGGTTCTGAGCTTTATAAATATCTCCAAACGGCACAATAATTACCGCAATCACAGTGCCTGGCTGTCTGTGAAATGACCTCCATTGTGTCTCTTCCTCTTTTTTTCCATTCAGCCTGTAAAATACCAAGCAATCTCTTCTTATTTTCAATCCTCAAGGCAGGGACCAGATTCCTAGCAATGCTGAGCTATTTTCAGCAGAATCTAAACTTTTAAATTATGCTAGAAAGAGGAGGGTTCCTCTTTTGTGTGCGGGGAAGGAGGTTTTCTGAGTCTTTAGGGAGGGTGAGGTCTATTTTATCCGTGGGGGTAACGAGATTTGGGGGGGAAAAGCACCAGTAAATGTACTTCCTTCTTCCTGAAGGAGCTTGTTTGAATCCAAAGCAATTTAGCTATTGAGAAGTGGAGTGAGCTAAATGATTGGACCAAGGCGGCTTATGAGTTCAGCTAGTTTTCAGCCAATTCAGGCAAGTGGATATTTTAAAAACACAGAATCGTTTCATTTCTTCCCTAGAATGAAGCGGGAACCAAAATTTCCCAGGAGGCTAGCTTATTACCCAACAGGGCAGCTTTAAAATATGTATGCCTTTCTTGGTAATGAAGCTTAACGCTCACGGCATGCTGTTTTAATATCATGACGGCTTCCCAAACACCTCGCGTTTAAGCCTGTTTTTTTTTTGTGCTCCGTTTACGAGAGCAATGGTGTCAATTTTTTAAATTTTTGTTTTTTTGTGCATAATAATAATAATAATAATAATAATAGGAGGAGGAGGAGGAGGAGGAGGAGGAGGAGGAGGAGGAGGAGGAGAAGAAGAAGAAGAAGAAGAAGAAGAAGAAGAAGAAGAAGAAGAAGAAGAAGAAGAAGAAGAAGAAGAAGAAGAAGAAGAAGAAGAAGAAGAAGAAGAAGAAGAAGAAGAAAGATGGGGAGGAGGAGGGAGAAAAGAGGAGGAGAATGAGAATGAGAATGAGAATGAGAATGAGAATGAGAATGAGAATGAGAATGAGAATGAGAAGAAGAAGAAGAGAAGAAGAAGAAGAAGAAGAAGAAGAAGAAGAAGAAGAAGAAGTTTATTGTCATTGTACATGTATACACAGTATACCCATACAACGAAAGATCACATGACCCTGGGGATGCTGCAATGGTCGTAAGTGTGAAAAAAAGGTCATAAGTCAAAAAATTTTCCCTGTCATTGTATTTCAATTGGTCACTAAAGGAATGGTTTTAAATTGAGGATTATCTGCAATGCGAGCCCCCCCCCCCCCCCCCAATAAGACCCTGTTAGAGGAAAATAAACTCTTTCATTCTTGGCATCCCTTGAGATGGGTTGGTAGTTAACCAAAAAAATATGGAAGTCCCCAGGACTTGCAACTCAAAGAAGCAGAAGGTCAAGAAAGCCACTGAATAAGAAAGAATAGAGCTGGTTGAGGATTACACAAATCTTAAAATGTTTTAAAAGTTTTAATTGTAATATATGTTATGAACTGTAAGCTGCAGAGAGTCATTGACTGATATGGGCGGTCATAGAAATTATAAGTAATAAATAACTTATGTACTAACATAAGAGTTGTAAGTTCTAACTTAGAGAGAGAGAGATGGATGGATGGATGGATGGAGGGATGGATGGATGGATGGACGGACGGACAATCAGACAGACAGACAGATGGTGGGTATGTGGGTGGGTGGGTGGATGGATGGACAGACAGACAGATAGATAATGGATGGACAGACAGACAGACAGACAGACAGATAGATGATGGGTATGTGGGTATGTGGGTGGGTGGATGGATGGATGGATGGATGGATGGATGGATGGATAGATGGGGAGAAAGATAGAGACAGACAGACAGACAGATAGATAGATAGACGGACAGATAGATGATGAGTGGGTGGGTGGGTGGGTGGGTGGATGGATGGATGGATGGATGGGCGGGCGGGCAGACAGACAGACAGACAGACAGACAGACAGACAGAGATAGAATGAATCATAGAAAACAGCAGACTGAGAAATTGTTTATTCCTCTTCTTCCTTGATGTGTTGATTCCTGGCTCTCTGGGAGAAAAAATATATGACTTTTGGTCTGTTGATTTTTCCCTCGCTTCAGTGCCCTTTCAAATGCACTTTTCAAGCTGAATTAATTTTCATTTGCAGCTTTCTGTTTATGCACCAATTTATGGGCATCTTAACATTCGGCACAAGAAGAACCCATGTAAAAGAAGAGAGGGGGGAAAAAAACTTCTTAAAGTTTAATTCTGCTTGTTGGATGTAATGGCTGTGAAATGTGCATAATGAGGGCTTCTATTAGAAAGCTTCCCACTTGGCAAAAAAATAATAAATGCATAAAATTGTGTGTCTGTGCAGCATGTCAAAAAAAAAACCAACCCAGACATCTCATTTCTTGCACGCTTTAAAATCTCTAAAGACACATGCATGTAAAAAAAAAAACTAGGTTGGATCCAACCAATATTTAACCTAGTGCAGGATTTAGTTTTGGGGATCATCAAATAGAACCTGCCAATCAAGACTGGGCTAGTCCTTATTTAAAACCAGATTACTAACAGAGTTGGAGGGACCTTGTGGGTCATCTAGTCCAACCCCCCCCCCCAAGCAGGAGACCCTACACCATTTCGGGCAGATTGCAATCCAATCTCCGCTTGAAAGCTTCCAGTGATGAAACTCCCACAACTTCTGAAGGCAACTTCTGTTCCATGGGTTGATGGTTCTCACTGTCAGAAAATTTCTCCTTATATTTCCAGGTTGAATCTTTCTTTGATCAGTTTCCATCCATTATTCCTTGTCTGGCCTTCAGGTGCCTTGGAAAACAGCTTGACCCCCTCCTCTCTGTGGCAGCCCCTCAAATATTGGAAGACTGCCATAATGTCATTCAAGATGGCAGCCATCACCATCGCTGGTTGAAACATCTTCCTGAAAAGCATCATTGGAGCACCATAGAAGTGAAGTCACTGGGCCCAGTAAGTTAGTTGAAATAACTCAGGATTTTGTAACTTTTTAAAAAATTTGATTTATATTATTATTATTATTATTATTATTATTATTATTATTATTATTATTATTATTATATACCACCCTTCTCCGAAGGACTCAGGACGGTGTACAGCCTATTAAAAGCACAAAGACAAACATAATTTAAAAATAATTACAATTCTTAAATAATTTAGGCTCAAATATAAGAAATATAAAACCCCAAATTTAAAATGTCCAGTTAAAATCATTACATTGATAGTCCAGCCTGGCGGAACAACAAGGTTTTGAGGGCACAGTGAAATACACAGAGGTCGGAGATCTTACGCATTTCCGGGGGCAGTTTCATTCATGCTGCCCTTCTCCGGAGACTCAGGGCGGCTTACAATGCGTGAAGCAATAGCCTTCATACTTTTGTATATATATACAAAGTCAGCTTATTGCCCACACAAACTGGGTCCTCAATTGACCTACGTTAGAAAGCTCCCGTGACTTGTCCCAGCTTCTGCCAACCTAGCAGTTTGAAAGCACGTAAGAAATGCAAGTAGAAAAATAGGGACTCCCTTTGGTGGGAAGGGAACAGCGTTCCGTGCGCCTTTGACGTTGAGTCATGCTGGCCACATGACCACGGAGACGTCTTCGGACAGCACTGGCTCTTCGGCTTTGAAACAGAGATGAGCACTGCCCCCTAGAGTCAGGAATGACTAGCACATATGTGCAAGGGGAACCTTTACCTTTACCTTTTAGGGTGCTGACAGCTTTTCCAGCCGAAAGTATGGATGGGATTAGAAGACCTGTGAGATCCCTTCCAACTCTATTATTCCATGTTCTCCTGTGTTGTGTGATTTAAGGAGTTTTCGTTTTGTCTTCTGACTAATAGTTGGTCTTCTGGGTGGGCTCTTGTAGTCTTCTCCCTGACTGTCCTACATAGTTGTTCTGACCTAGGCTTCCCAAGAGCATGAAGGAGACTCCTTGTCCCGACAAAAAAAACCCCTTTTTGTTAAGTTACTGTCAATTCCTCTCATTCGCATCGAGCAAAGTCTTTCAAGGGTTGAATTTACAGTCACAGACCTCATCTGGCTTGGAGAGCTGCCAGGCTGATATCTTCAAAACTTGGCAAGGAGTCATGAACCAATTAAGCAAATAATTGTCTCCTGCAAACTCCACTCCCCTTTCACTCCTCTTTATTCCCTGTGGGAGGGGCTATTCACTGTCTACCTGTGGCTTTACTCCTGAGTTGACCCTTGTTACTTAGTTGCTCCCTTCTGCTGGCAGCTCTGTGCATGCACACACTGGGAACAGGCTTCAGCTGTTCTTCTGCCCCACTGATGTCCTACTCCAAAGGCAGCTGACAACTGTCAGATGGCCCTGGCCCCCTCTCTGCCTCTGACACAGAGCCCTCATCAGTGCCTTCCTCAGCTGCCGGGACTGGCCCAGGTTCTTCCCCAACCTCCTCCCTGTCTCAGTCTCCACCGGCTCCGCTGGCTGTTTATGACATAACTGTAGGGGTGACCATTGCACCCCTACAGTTATGTCATAAATGGCTCCTGTTTTTGTTTTCATTCTTCTGGGGCTATTGGGTTGACTTAAGAGGTCTTTAGTTGGTTTGCGTGTGATGTCATGAAGTTGTAATAATCTATTGGTTGTTTCTGAGATGTTTTTTGATGTATGTTAATATATCCTTTTCACAACCTGAGTGGGTTGTGCTGTAGTGGGTTGAATAAATGATCAGAAGAGTTTCTATGCTGGATCTGTTAGAATGAAACCAATCTCAATTTGAGAAATCTTAGCATCTCAGTGGCCTGGGTTTATTCTGCCTGTCAAGTTAATGAATTTAATTAATTCACTGAGAAGACAGAAAATAGGAAGTATCATTGAAAAATGGTCAACATTTAAGCTCCTGATTTGATAGCCTGCAGAATTAGGCCACGCAAGGAGTCCAGTTATTTATACATTCTTACCACCGCACACATATAAAAGAGCATTAGGAGCTCTGTACTTAAGCATACATCCTTTTGAAAAATGGATCCAGTAATTTTGTGCTACTTTATGGATTTTTTTAAGAGTTCGAATGAGCAGTGTTTACACGAATTGAATATAAAATCAATTCAATCTTGATTACATTTGACTGCGCCGAGTGCTAAGTAAATGTGTCTTCCATTTAATCAACGAGCAGTTCTGCAATGACACAATTTGCATTTTAATAATACTTTTTTTTTAATAAAAAAAATGTTTTTACAGGCATTTTCTGAATCTAAGCAGGGAAATTTCCATCAACATGTCCCTCAAAAAAAAAAAAAAAGCATCCCAAATCCAAAATTGATTTGGTTAATTGGGGAAGCATCTTTCCATCCATCAGCGCACACCAGGTGGCTTAATGATAGAAAAAACAATGATTTTAATAATAGCAGTAACAATATCTCGTGTGGGAGTTTTTATCCTGGTCCTGACTGGTTTTTACATGAGCCATGATGGCGCAGAGATGACAATGCAGTATTGCAGGCTAACTCTGCCTACAGCCTCAAGTTCGATCCTTACTGGTTCAAGGTTGACTCAGCCTTCCATCCTTCTGAGATCGGTAAATTGAGGACCCAGATGGATGAGGGCAATATGCTGATTCTGTAAACTGCTTAGGCAGAGAGGGCGGTAAAAGTACTGTAAGGCAGTATATAAGTTTGCTATAGTGAAGGAAGGAAGGAAGGAAGGAAGGAAGGAAGGAAGGAAGGAAGGAAGGAAGGAAGGAAGGAAGGAAGGAAGGAAGGAAGGAAGGAAGCCATGGTGGTGCAGTTTTTACAATGCAGAGTTGCAGGCTACCTCTGCCCACTGCCAGGAATTGAATCCTGACCGGCTCAAGGTTGACTCAGCCTTCCATCCTTCCAAGGTTGGTAAAATAAGGACCCAGATTGTTGGGGGCAATATGCTGACTCTGTAAGCCACTTAGAGAGGGCTGTAAAGCACTGTGAAGCAATATATAAATCTAAGTGCTATGGCTATTGGACTATAATGCGCCTTCATCTAAAAAATGTTGTTCAGCTTTGTGTGAAAATCTGAAAATGGCAACTTGTTAGCTTTCTTATGTAATCATAGGGTAAAAGATAATTTTGTAGCTGTGCCTATATTTGCTACAAAGGAATTTGGAAGCTTCTTTTCCATTTCTTATTATTCCTTTTTTTCCCCCTGCATTTTTTTCTCCTTTCTTTCATTACTGCTTTTAAAGCTAGTCCTCAACTTATCACCATTTGTTTAATGATGCTTCAAAGTTTAAACAGCTTCAGAAAAAGTGACGTATGACCTTTGCTTACAGTCACAATTGTTGCACCCACCACCACAACCACAGGATCGCAATGCAAGTGCTTGGCAACCAGCCAAGACCAATTGCACAATTGTGTTGTGATCATGTGAACACGACTGGCTACCCTTTTTGCTAATTTCCAGCAAAACAACGAGCAAATTGGATTCACTGAAGAACCACATAATTTGCTTAACAACCACTACACAAATTGTCGTCAAGTTAGATCCAGTTTGACTTACGATGGAAATTCCAGTCCTAACTGTGGTTGTAAATCAAGGATTACTCTTTGTCGATTTGTGTTTGCTTGTATGTTCTTTGTAAAACTTTCAATAAGAAATTATTTTTAACAATGAAAAAGGCTAACGGTTGCTTGTGAGCAAGGCCCAAATACTTCTTTCCATCACTATTGAAATATGCTGTGCCCTATTAGAGGTAGTTACTGATTTAACGGGATTGGTAAACCAACTGGATTTCAGAACCATGGAGAGTTCCCCAAAGTAGCTTCATAGTTTGCATTGCTGCTTTAGAAGAGTTGTTGGTTCAGCACTCAATATGGGCAAGGATACCAAACCTTGTGTCAAAAATTTGGAAAATGCCTAACTTGATTCTGCTGGTGTCTGTTTGTCTGTCTGTCTATCGGTCTCACTCTCTGTCTCTGTCTCTGTCTCTCTGTCTCTCTCTGTCTCCCTGTGTCTCTGTCTCCCTCTGTGTGTGTGTCTCTGTCTCTGTCTGTCTCTGTCTCTCTCTCTCTCTCTCTGTTTCTGTCTCTGTGTGTCTGTGTCTCTGTGTGTCTCTCTCTTTCTCTCTCTCTGTCTCTCTCTCACACAGAGAGAGAGAGAGAGAGAGAGAGAGAGAGAGAGAGAGAGAGAGAGCAAAAGAGAAAGAATTCTTCAGATATTTATTTTTTTTAAAAAAATACAGTCCAATTTTGTGTGTGATTCCCAGGTGCTGCTTATCTTCAGGGGACGTTCTCCTTCTGTTGACAACCCCTGCAGCCTACCCAAGGCAGTTCCAGATCACACAAAACCTTTATTTTTGAAGCAGCTTCGGAGAGTGTTCTTCCGGAGGCCTCTACAGCTTCTGAAAACTGCACAAAAGCACACCCTGTTCTTCTGTGAGACTCCAGAGACTGTGTGAAAGCATGACTCTCTTGGGTGAAGGATCCAGAGGCCATACAAGAGCATTCTTACGTGCTTCTGAAACCTCCAAAAGTTGCACAAGAACTAGGAGAATGCTTTCCAGGATATTTACTGTCAGTTCTGGTGAACCACTAACGTAACACCCAAAACTTCATAACATGTCATCTTTGAACACAGTTTCACCGTCATTGGGCTATGGAATAATTTTTATTTTATTTTACTTATTTATTTATTTTGCCAAGCATATATAAGATAGCAGATAAAAGTACAAACATGAATTAGAAATACATGAAATGGATACGAATCAATAGGGAGAGTAGGACAGGGACGGAAGGCACGCTGGTGCGCTTATACACACCCCTTACAGACCTCTTAGGAACGGGGTGAGGTCAACAGTAGACAGTTTAAGGTTAAGGTTAAGAGCCTGGATAGCTCAGCAGACTAATGCATTGTAATTTAACTCCAGCTGTCTGCAATTACTGTAAGTTCGAATCTCACCAGGCTCAAGGTTGACTCAGCCTTCCATCCTTTCTAAGGTAGGTCAATTGAGGACCCAGTTTGTCGGGGCAGTAAGCTGAGTTTGTAAAAATATACAAAAGTATGAAGGCTATTGCTTAACGCATTGTAAGCCACCCTGAGTCTCCGGAGAAGGGCGGCATATAAATCAAATTTTTTAAAAAAAGAGTTCGGGGGTATGGGGAAGAAACCACAGAGTCAGGTAGTGCATTCCAGGCACTGACCACTCTGTTGCTGAAGTCGTATTTTCTGCAATCAAGTTTGGAGCGAATTACCTTAAGTTTGTATCTATTGAGTGCTCATGTGTTGTTGTGGTTGAAGCTGAAGTAGTCATTGACAGGTAGGACATTGTAGCAGATAATTTTGCATACTACGCTTCAGTCAGACTGAAGGTGGCGTAGTTCTAAGTTGTCCAAGCCCAAAATTTCAAGCCTGGTGGCATAAGGGATTCTGTTGCAAGCAGAGGAGTGGAGAACTTTTCTTGTGAAATATCTCTAGACTCGCTCAATTGTATTAATGTCTGATATGCAGTGCGGGTTCCAGACAGACGAGCTGTATTCGAGAATTGGTCTAGCAAAGGTTTTGTATGCTCTAGGTAGAAGTACAGAGAATATCATTGGACAGATCTAAGCTAATGGAAGAAGCCCATCTTCCAACCAAGAATACATGAGGAGGGGGTTGAGATTTCTCCAAAATTGTGAGCACCTGAGCTGCACTGGAGGCGACCACAATCCGAATGTTTTTCGAGGTCAAGAGAGCTCTGTTCTCGGGGAACTTGAAACCTACTCACAAAGAAGATTTCATAAGAGCACTCTATGGATAAGAGATATTCACAAGAGTCCTTTCATTATTTTGTTAAAGGAACCAAGTAAAAGATTCCACCACCACCACCCCCTCAACTGTTTATCAGATTCAGGTTTGGTCAGATGTCTTGATTGCTCATTATAAATAGGCCTCTTGAACACACTTACTGGTTATTTTAATGACTTGATGGTTGACTCACCCTTCCATCCTTCCGAGGTGGGTAAAATAGATAGAATAAATAGATAGAATTCTTTTTGGCCAAGTCTGATTGGACACACAAGGGATTTGTCTTGGTGCATACGCTCTCAGTGTACATAAAAAGAAAAGATACATTTGTCAAGAATCATAAGATACAACACTTAGTGATTGTCATAGGGTACAAATAGGATAGGATAGGATAGGATAGGATAGGATAGGATAGGATAGGATAGGATAGGATAGGATAGGATAGGATAGGATAGGATAGGATAGGATAAGGAAAATAAGAATAGAATAGAATAGAATAGAATAGAATAGAATAGAATAGAATAGAATAGAATAGAATAGAATAGAATAGAATAGAATAGAATAGAATAGAATAGAATAGAATAGAATAGAATAGAATAGAATAGAATTTTTTATTGGCCAAGTGTGATTGGACACACAAGGAATTTGTCTTGGTGCATACGTTCTCAGTGTACATAAAAAGAAAAGATACATTCATCAAGAATCATAAGGCACAACACTTAATACGGAACAAATAAGCAATCAAATTATATTAGGAAACAGTCAATATAAATCATAAGGATACCAGCAACAAGGTTGCAGTCATATAGTCATAAGAGAGAGGAGATGGGTGATGGGAATGATGAGAAGATTAATAGTAATAGTAGTGCAGACTTAGTGAATAGTTTGACAGTGTTGAGGGAATTAGTTGTTAAGCAGAGTGATGGCGTTCGGGAAAAAACTGTCCTTGTGTCTAGTTGTTCTGATGTGCAGTGTTCTATAGCATCGTTTTGAGAGTAGGAGTTGAAACAATTTATGTCCAGGATGCGAGGGGTCTGTAGATATTTTCACAGCCCTCTTTTTAATTTGTGCAATATACAGGTCCTCAATGGAAGGCAGGTTGGTAGGCATTGTTTTTTCTGCAGTTCTAAATGAGGACCCAGATTGTTGGGGGCAATAGGCTGACTCTGTAAACCGCTTAGAGAGGGATGTAAAAGCACTATGAAGTGGCATATAAGTCTAAGTGCTATTGCTCTTGCTATGGGAAGGCAAATGTTTTGTGGATCCTTCTTTTGACTGTTGTCCATCACCTTTCCTAACGCCCAATATCTTCCTTTTGTATTCATTTTTTTTTTTAAAAAAACTCAATTTTTCAGAATGGTGTTTGCAAAAGGTCAGGCATTCAGAGGAAGCTTTCAAAAAAATAAGAAAGAAAAAGACCCTCAAGGCAAAAAAAAAAAAAACCCACCCCAAAACAAGGCCATTTGTAGCACACTGTTGATCTCACTAGCCTTGTTGACTTTTTATTATTCCTCTCCTTCAAGTCCTAATGTGCTACGTTGTCATGACAACGAGGATGTGACGTTCCTCAGCTTTCATTTGAAATACAAGAGGCTTCTTTAAAAAAAAAAAGAGAGCCATTTACCTCGCCGCCCCCAAAGGTTAAATATTTTTGGACATTTCCACCCCCAAACTTTTGAGAAGTGTTCCAAATTGGCATCAAAAAAAAGCTCTAAGACCTGCCAGAGAAAACTAAAATAAATAGCTCTCTGCTATGAAATGGAGATCCTTAAGATATATGGAAGCCTGTTTGTTTTTTGGAAATATACTGCTCTAAAATTGTTTGGGATTGTGGGTTCCCGCAATGTCTTCCCCTCGGCCATGTTGGCTAGAGATGGTAGAAGTGAGAATATTTCAAGGTAGACAAGGCCATGGTTTTCCCAGTTGCAATGTACGGCTGTGAAAGTTGGACCATAAGGAAGGCTGAGTGCCAAAGAATGGAGGCCTTTGAACTCTGGTGCTGGAGAAGACTCCTGCGAGTCCCTTGGACTGTAAGGTGATCTAACCGGTCAGTCCTTGAGGAGATCAATCCTGACTGCTCTTTAGGAGGCCAGATCCTGAAGGTGAAACTCAAATCCTTTGGCCACCTAATGAGAAGGAAGGACTCCCTGGAGAAGAGCCTCATGCTGGGAACGATGGAGGGCAAAAGAAGAAGGGGACGGCAGAGAACGAGGTGGCTGGATGGAGTCACGGAAGCAGTTGGCGTGAGCTTCAATGGACTCCAGAGGATGGTAGAGGACAGGAAGGCCTGGAGGAACATTGTCCATGGGGTCACGATGGGTCGGACATGACTTTGCAACTAACAACAACTGTCATACTCTTGCTCAAGAAACATATCCACTGTTGAGGCACGCCAACACACCCTGTTCCCTTTTACAAACAATTAATTGAGAGCCAATTTGGTCTAGTTGTTAAGACATCAGCCTAAAATGCAGGGGACCATGAGTTCTAGTCCCACCTTAGACTTGAATGCCAGCTGGGTGATCACCAAAAGACATTGAGTTCTACTGATAGTTCTAGTTCTGCCTTAGGCCCAAATGGTAGTTGGGCAACACTAGGCCAATCACCAGGAGGCAGTGAGTTCTAGTCCCACCTTAGACTTGAAAGCCAGCTGGGTGACTACAGGCTGATCACCAAAAGACAATGAGTTCTAGTTCTGCCTTAGGCACAAAATTCAGTTGGGCGACACTGGGCCAATCACCAGGACACTGTGAGTTCTAGTCCCATTTTAGGCATGAAAACCAGCTAGGTGACTTTGGGCCAATCACCAGGAGACTGTGAGTTATAGTACCAGGCACAAAAGCCAGCTGGGCTAATCATCAGAAGATTGGGAGTTCTAGTACCACCTTAGGCAAAAAAAGGTTGCTGAGTGGTTTTCTCTCTCAGCTCAAGCACCTCACAAGGCTGCCATTGTGGGGAAAATAGGAGGAGGAAGGTTGCATTAGATATGATCATCACCTTAACCTATTTGTAAAAAATAACAAAAGCCAGATTACAAATTAAATAAATATATGAGTCGTCGCCACTGATAGCTCCATCACTACAAGAAACATAAGAAGAAAATGGAAGGGGGTCACCCAAACAGCAATTCTCCCCTCTCCTCCACCCCTCCCATCCCTGGTCTCACTCTTCTCAATGTATTTAGTCTCCTTTCCATCTGGCATCCTCTAGCAGCTCTCCACGTTTATCTAATTTCCTGATTAAATGCATATTTTGGCCATCTTCCAAGCTATTAAGATGAATTTCTTTCTTTCTTTTTCCCTAGCAGTAATAAGCTAATGGAACCATTAGCTCCGTATTATCTTAGCTTCTGAAGTTAAGCATCAGCTTGTGACAGATTGTGACAAGCCATGCGACTGATGGAGAAGCAGCATGGAACAGAAAAGGTTGGCAGGCCCATCAAAGGAGCGGATTTTTTTCTTCTTCTTCTTCTCCCATCTCCTATATAAAGCATATTGGGATCCACGGAAGGAAAACATCCTGGCTTTTGCCCACCGATGGATTCCCCGCTTGGAAACTGAAAAGGAAGAACTCTTGATTGAGAGTAGAATTTGTTACTCCCCATCAGGGACTGGAGGGTAAGTGAGGCATCCTTCAAGGTCAGTGAGGGAGAGGAAGCTCTCAAATTTTGAGAGTTTTGGTCGCCACGATGTAAAAAAGATGTGGAGACTCTAGAAAGAGTGAAGAGAAGAGCAACAAAGATGATTAGGGGGCTGGAAGTGAAAACATATGAAGAACAGTTGCTGGAACTGGATATGTCGAGTCTGATGAAAAGAAGGACTAGGGGAGACATGATAGCAGCCTTCCAATATCTCAAGGGCTGGCACAAAGAAGTAGTCAAGCTATTCTCCAAAGCACCTGAGGACAGGACAAGAAGCAATGGGTGGAAACTCATCAAAGAGAGAAGCAATTTAGAACTAAGGAGAAATTTCCTGACAGTGAGAACAATGAATCAGTGGAACAACTTGCCTCCAGAAGTTGTGAATGCTCCAACACTGGGAGTTTTTAAGAAGAGATTGGATAACCATTTGTCTGAAATGGTGTAGATAAATAATAAACAGGTATTTCAAGACAAAAGCAGTACCCTAGTCAATATCCTCTTTTTTAAGCCTCGGATGGCTCGCCTTACAGCCTCATAAATCTCTTTTTTGTAATTTGATTACGCAGGATCGGTTTGTTCTCCTTTATTAAATGGCTTAGCAGAGAGGTGCAAGTTTGGCTTTCCAAAAAACGAAAGCAGTGTGTGCAAACCGCGTTGTCTATCTCATGGGTGCTTGTAATAATTACTCCGATTTAATACCTACTAAAGCGATAACTATAGCAATAATTCCCAGAGATGGCTGAAGCTCAAGTTACAAATGTGTCAGGCAGATCTTAATTATGTTCAGTTCTCAGGTGTTTGAATGCCCTTCTTTGCATAAACATGTTAATTCACTAGCCATTACCAGGTAGGGGGAAATTAGGCTTTTAAAAAAATAAAAATAAAAAATAAATACATGGCCAACATGGCCCTGTGAAACACAATAGTGGAGGTTTTGTTTTTTTTCTTTAGCAAATGAGGGGAAAAAAACCAACAAGAACAGGTGGAATTATTTCTGAGTACCGTACTTTTCAGACTATTTACTAAGTCTGCACTACTATTAATCTTCTCATCATTCCCACCACCCATCTTTTTCCACTTATGACTGTATGACTGTAACTTTGTTGCTTGTATCCTTACGATTTATATTGATATTGTTTCCTGATTGCTTATTTCTTCCCTATGACTATCATTAAGTGTTGTACCTTATGATTCTTGACGAACGTATCTTTTCCTTTTATGTACACTGAGAGCCTATGCACCAAGACAAATTCCTTGTGTGTCCAATCACACTTGGCCAATAAAAAATTCTATTCTATTCTATTCTATTCTATTCTATTCTATTCTATTCTATTCTATTCTATTCTATTCTATTCTATTCTATTCTATTCTATTCTATTCTATTCTTATTTTCCTTATCCTATCCTATCCTATCCTATCCTATTTGTACCCTATGACGATCACTAAGTGTTGTATCTTATGATTCTTGACAAATGTATCTTCTCTTTTTATGTACACTGAGAGCATATGCACCAAAGACAAATTCCTTGTGTGTCCAATAAAGAATCCTATCCTATCCTATCCTATCCTATCCTATCCTATCCTATCCTATCCTATCCTATCCTATCCTATCCTATCCTATCCTATCCTATCCTATCCTATCCTATTATTGTTCTGTTCTGTTCTGTTCTGTTCTGTTCTGTTCTGTTCTGTTCTATTCTATTCTATTCTATTCTATTCTATTCTATTCTATTCTATTCTATTCTATTCTATTCTATTCTATCCTATCCTATCCTATCCTATCCTATCCTATCCTATCCTATCCTATCCTATCCTATCCTATCCTAATTATATTCTAGTCTAGTCTAGTCTATCCTTTCCTATTATTATTCTATGCTATGCTATGCTTTTCTTTTCTTTTCTTTTTTTTCTTTTCACTGGGCTAGACATACCCAATTCCTGCAACTTTTCTTCATATGTTTTATCCTCCCTGCCCCCCCCCAATCACCTTTGTTGCTCTTCTCTGCACTCTTTCCAGAGTCTCAACCTTTTTAATATCGTGGTGACTCAAACCGGATGCAGTATTCCTGAATTATTTGAAATTACCAGGCTGAATTAACATTATGACAGGTCAGACGAGGAAGCTGGCATGCAGCTCATCCGAGATTAGCAGTAATAGTAAGCACATGATTTATCTGGAACCATTAGTGAGCATATTACCACAGGCACCGTACAAACCCCACTATCTCGTATGCAAATTAAAATACAGTATGCAATTAAAGTCAAATTATTCCTCCTTACAACATAGCAACAAACCTAATTTCATAAACTAAAATCTTAACTGGCACAATAAACATGACTAGATCCCACAGAATACTTATGCAAATAAAAACCGGCAACCAACATATCATGCATAATGCATTTCTGACTTTCCCCCCCCCCCTATTTCCACCAGTTTCAAAAAAATAATGAAAGACAAGCCATGGATCCTGTCAGATCATCGTAAAATAATGACGGACTTACCTCTGCAGCAAGGAATAAAATCACATAACTTTTATCTCTGCTACTAATGAAGGTTCGGCTCAAGACTGCCATCCATAGTAATCCTTATTTGTGTTCGGCCCCAGCTATGGACCCCAAAGAACGCAGCACACACAAAATCTGTATAAACCTTAGTTTACTAAATTAAATCAGTCTTTTTCAAACAAAGGCTGTTAATTAGCTTTCTTAACAGCCTACACAAATCCAAAGAATAAATAATCGTAATCTTACTAGGATTGGCAGAAAGCCCAGAAGCAATTTGCAGGAAACTGATAAGAGAACTAAGATCAAGACACAAAGGAGAGTGAACGAAGTTGTTCCCTGCAAATTGCCTTGGTTGTTTTCCTTCCTTAAATAGGCTAAGGGAGTGGCCAATTAGCCCCAAGCCTTACTCTCGAGGAGACCTCCTCCTGAGGAGCCACTCCTGCCTTTTGGCAGCTCTGCGTGCCCGTGCATCGAGAAGAGGTTCCTCCTCTTCTTCCTCTTCACTTATGGGAGCTTCTGGAGGTTCTGAAGGCCCTGGCTGAATCCCCGCCTCTGGCACCACATCTTCTCCAGCCTCCTCACTGTCTGACTCGAGTGCCAGCTGCACAGGCTGCCGGCACAGCACCACACCAGCCTCCTCGCTGTCTGAATCAGCTACTAGCTGCACAGGCCACTGACGGGCCACAACAATTTGTGGTTTCTCCCAAAAGTCCGATTTTTTGTACTCAAAATATAGCTGTTCTACTAAAACATATGGGGAAGATAATGTACTCACAGATCACATCCACATGAAATTATTTGATTATTTAAGCATTTTTCCCCCCAAGCTTGCATTTCCCTAAAAGGGGAATAGAGTTAGATTGGAGAAGGAGAATATTTGTAGCTCAGGGTTGAAATCAGGGCTCCTCGGTGCTCTCTGAGCTTGGTTGTTTTCTGATTTCTGATTTCTGATTTCTGATTTCTGATTTCTGATTTCTGATTTCTGATTTGATTTGATTTGATTTGATTTGATTTGATTTGATTTGATTTGATTTGATTTGATTTGATTTGATTTGATTTGATTTATATGCCGCCCTTCTCCAGAGACTCAGGGCGGCTTACAATGCGTTAAGCAATAGCCTTCATACTTTTGTATATTTTATACGAAGTCAGCTTATGACCCCCACAAACTGGGTCTTCAATTTACCTACCTTAGAAAGGATGGAAGGCTGAGTCAACCTTGAGCCTGGGGAGATTCGAACTTGCAATAATTGCAGACAGCTGGTGTTAATGACAATGCATTAGTCTGCTGAGCTATCCAGGCTCTCTTGCAGATGTTTCAATACCCAGTTCTCCGAATCACCCACTGCCGCTGTTATCGGTTCTGCTGAACCAGTCTGAACCGGTAGCACTACACCCAGGAGTGGGGAGGGAATGGGGATTTTACAGTATCCTTCCCCTGCCATGCTCACCAAGCCACGGACACAGAACCAGTAGTAAAAAAAAATTGAATTTCACCACTGCCTTGAATTCCGTAGTTTTAACAGGAAGGAAAGAGACGGATCGCTTTCTACCCATTAGATGTTCATTAGGAACTACCGTGCTGAGTGTACAAGTTACAGCTAAGCTCCATTGTGTAGACACACACACACTGGGCTTCAATTAACAAAGGAGATTCCGAGAAATTGGAACAGGCTGAGAAAAAAGAATAATGAGGATGATCAAGCAAGTGGAATTTGTTCTTTGTAGGAGCTGGGTCCTTTTAATTTCAAGAACATCGTGAGGAAAACGGACGGCCCTTTTTAAATCCCTTTAGAAAGAAACCACGTTGAACGAGATCAAAACGGTTCCCCATCAGTCCAGCCGATGAAATGGTGAGTTTAAGTTTCAGGAAAGCAGAATGGATTGGATAAAGGGGGAAGAAGAAGGGTTACGATAATGGAGAATTACTATCCAGATTTCCTTTGACTGGGTCTGTTCCAGAAAAGGATCTTGAATTTGGATCCTTACCAAGTCAGCAGCTTCAGCATCTCCTTCCACTCCTATCCCACCCCATTCTGGGACCAGCCAGAGGTGATATTTGCCGGTAGTCAAAATTTCTGCTCCCAGTTCTCCAGAACCTGTTAGAACCTGCTAAATTTCACCTTTGATTCAGATGAGTAAATACCTGCTTGTATTGTGCTTGTCTCTGGTTCCTTTTCCCTCTTGATTTTCACTTTATAATTTAAATTGCACAAACTACCACCCAGAAAAAAAAATCTATTTTATGAGAACGCCAAACAAATGCAATTTCTCAATATATCTTTAAAAAAAACAAAAAACCCTACATTCAAACTGAGTCAGGATAAAGAAATAACTGATGCAGCAAGCTTTGCGCAGAGCAGATCTGCTAAGATGTTTATTTTTGTTTTATGGGGGAAATATATATATATATATTACACAGTTCTTGGACATTATCTGCCTGGGCCTGAACAAAGTCTCCAAATCTCACTTTCGCAGGCTGTAAAATTGATTTCGGGGAAAAAAAAGAATGTCGTGAGTTAAGATTCAGTCCAAACTGTCATATACTCTTAACCTACAGTTCAAGAAATACTCACTCATTTTCGAAACTGGCCATGGCAAATCCCAGTTTAAATCCATCTCAAAGCAGTGCCCCCTCTCCCCCCATTTCATTCAGCCTCAGCCACGACAGCAAACCTAATTTCAAGCCGAAAATCAAGAGACAAGAGAGATTTCAAATAGCTACCTTTTGGATTCAGAATATGTCACAAGTGCTAAGACAGAAGCCGCTCCGAATTTCAGAGTGGGGCGCCCGAGACCCCCCCTCCACCTCCACAAAACTGTGGCAGAATCAGAAAACGCACCAAGATTGATTTCACTTCAATGCTATGGTAAAGGTAAAAGTTCCCCTCACACATTTGTGCTAGTTGTTCCCAACTCTAGGGGGCGGTGCTCATCTCCGTTCCAAAGCCGAAGAGCCAGCGCTGTCCAAAGACGTCTCTGCGATCATATGGCCGGCATGACTCAATGCCAAAGGCGCACGGAGTGCTGTTCCCTTCCCACCAAATGTGGCCCCTATTTTTCTACTTGCATTTTTTACGTGCTTTTGAACTGCTAGGTTGGCAGGAGCTGGGACAAGTCAGGGGAGCTCATCCCGTTACACAGCGCTAGGGATTCGAACCGCTGAACTGCCGACCTTTCGATTGACAAGCTCAGTGTCTTAGCCACTGAGCCACCGTGTCCTTTTTCAATGCCATGAGCTTTGGATAAAAGTAAAATAATGATGCTTGAGTCGTGTAAGTGAATTATTTTCTCTGTCCCTGTAGGATAGGGGTGTCAAACTCAAAGCCCGGGCTGTTCTGACCTAGGCTTCCTGAGAGCCTGAAGCAGACTCCTTGTCCTGACCAAAAAAAAACCCTTTTTATTAAGTTACTGTGAATTCTTCTCATTCATATCCAGCGAAGTCTTTCAAGGGTTGAATTTACAGTCACAGACCTTATCTGGCTTGGAGAGCTGCCAGGCCGATATCTTCAAAACTTGGCAAGGAGTCACAAACCAATTAAACAAACTAATTGTCTCCTGCAAACTCCACTCCCCTTTCGCTCCTCTTTTATTCCCTCGGGAGGGGGCATTCATCGCCCACCTGTGGCTTTACTCCTGAGTCGACCCTTGTTCTTTAGCTGTTCCCTTCGTCTGGCAACTCTACACATGTACACACTGGGAACAGGCTCCAGCTGTTCATCTGCCTGACTGATGTCTGACTCCAAAGGCAGCTGATAATTGGCATACGGCCCTGGTCCCCTCTCTGCCTCTGACGCAGAGCCTTCATCAGAGCCTTCCCCAGACTCCAGAACTCCTGTTGCCAGCACTGCTGGCTACTGGTGAGCCACAACACAGGGACCAGATCCAGCCCGCTGGGTGTTTAGATCTGGCCCACGGGGCTGCCCTGGAAACAGCGAAGGACTGGTCCATAATGCTTCTGCCAGCAAAAATGTAGCTTGGGAGATAATTCAAGTTTTCTGCTTCAATCTCTTATCTAAAAAGCCTCGTCAGAGAAAGATTTCACGCGGTGGGGGGTGGGGGGTGGAGAATTGATTCACCTGCCTGTATTAAAAAGGAAAACAATTGGCAGGTAGTGAGAACCAGAAGGGAAAAAACCCCGTTTGCACCATGTGCTAATTAAATTCATTTTCTCCGAAATGACTCCGCTCCTTTTCTCCTTTGATCTCCATGTGTTAATAATTATAGGCCACAGTGGAGGCTCAAGAATTTGGGCAAAAGTTTGTCTGAAAGCCTGCAATAATAGGTACGGAGACTCTAGCGAATAAATTGGCTTTCAGTTGTTCATTATATAAACTGAAGATTGATTCACCTCTTTTTAAATAAGGACTCACTCGGTCTAATGAGGCCATTTTCCAGGCATAGTTTGAGTCAGAGAGAAAAGTACTCCGTAACCCTACAGTCCATGGCATCTTGTAACACACACACACAGAGACACACACACACAAACACATACACACATCTTGCCCCTATCACACTTCTGACATTTGATGAAAGTTGGGGGACTAGAACTCAGATTACATCAACGGACATTTTGAAGGTGGAAAATTATTGCCTGGGTTTGTCTATATTGAAGAACCAAAGCTCTTAAGAATTCTTAAGAAAATTAGCAAAGAAAATACTGATTTGATTATACATGTAATAACAGCTGCAAGCACCGTTTCTGCACAAAATTGGAAAGCAGAGAAAATACCTTTGGAAGGAGAAGTAATTTTAAAAAAACGTTAGACTGTGCAGAAATGAATAGATTAACTATGATGATTAAAGAAAGAGAGGATTCAGAATACTTCAAGATACGGGATCAATTTTACCATTGGGTTAAAAAAAAGGAGATACAGACAAGTAATAGCTATGTAAGAAAATTGTATAATTAGCATATTGTACTTTTGGAGAAATGTTGTGATAGATTTGGTGAAAATGAAGACAGGAGAAAGAAAGAAAAAAAGATGAAGTCACGGAGAAAATGCCGAAATGTCGCACAGAAGGGATGACTGATGTATTAAATGTTTGTTTGTGTATAAAATAAAAAAAAACATTTTTTCAAAAAAAATAATAATTCTTTGGTTGTTTAAGAATTTGTGCGGGGAATCCTAACCCACTGTAATCTCAGAAGCAGAAGCTAGATTGGGAATTCAGAAAAATGAGAGCTCAGGAAAAATGGAAATTGTGGGGGTTTCTTTTTTTTTTTAATTTGATTTATATGCCGCCCTTCTCCGGAGACTCAGGGCGGCTTACAATGTGTTAAGCAATAGCCTTCATACTTTTGTATATTTATACAAAGTCAGCTTATTGCCCCCAACAAACTGGGTCCTCAATTGACCTACCTTAGAAAGGATGGAAGGCTGAGTCGACCTTGAGCCTGGCTAGGATTGAACTCACAGAAATTACAGGCAGCTGGTGTTAATTGCTGCCTTTAGTAGGAGGCATTAGCCCCCTACGCTACACAGGCTTCTTTCAGGTCTGCCTATCTGGTATAGAAGCGATCAACCTCAGCTTCATAAATATTGCAAAGCCCAACCTCTTTTGTCTAAAGGTTGACCACTCTGTCCCACCATCTTGGAATAGAGTCAGAAGAACAGAGTTGGAAGGGGACTTCTGGTTCTTCTAACCCAGGGGTCAGCAACCTGCAGCTCTGAAGCCACATGTGGCTTTTTCTCCCTGCTGCTGCGGCTCCCTGTCACTCAAAATATGTATCATAACTGCCAGTGTGAGACACCCGCCGGCAGGTGATTTATTGAGCTTTTCAACCCCCGGTAGGCCAACCATAGATAAATCCAAGGAAAGAAAAGTTTCAGAAGAAAACAGAACGTTTCATTCAACTACATAGGCTAGTTTTGTGGCCGCTCAAGAAATAATCAAGCACGGGAAAGGTTTTGTGGCTCCTGGTGTTTTCTTTTGTGTGGGAAACGGGTCCAAATGGCTCTTCGAGTGTTTAAGATTGCAGACCCCTGCAATCACTATTTGCTACAAGGATTGTCAGAGTTTGCAGCAGCAAGAAAAACACAAGCAGAGGAGAGGAGTTTCAGTTTTAGTTTCAGAGATCAGCCCAGCATGCAGCTTTAGAACAATTGACCAGACTCCTTGCTGTCTCCTTCCTTGTTGCTCACACAGCAAATACTGTTTCAGTTTCCAAACAATCTCACACACTGATAGGACACTAGCCAGATAAATACCAATGGATCCTGGTAAGCAGAGGTAGATTTTTTTCCCACATATTTTCCTCCCCCAAAACTAAGGTGCATCTTATACTCTGAAAAATATGCTGAAAAATACGATATTTCAAGAAAATAGGCTTATAAAAGGCATATAAAAAGGTGGACCATGAGAGTTTTATCTTTCCTATTTCTTCTATATTCAACAAAAACAAGAACCTAAAGCCACTAACAATTCTCCAACCGATTTTTCTTCTTCCTTTCCTAAACAAGAGCATCTTCTTTTGAGAGGTAACCGCCTTGCTCTAACTCACTTCAGTGTGCAGGTACAGCCCATTCCCTCTTCAATTTATGGACAATAATTACCACGGAAGATCAGATCAAGGAATACTTAATCCAGCCAACTGTTTCCGCTCATAGCCAGCCAAACGCCTTTTCGTAGCTGACATTTCATGGAGATTGATTATGCCCACTGTCAGTTCCAAGGTTCTTGTTTCCAAAACTCCTGTCCCTCAACTTTGAAATATGAATCATGACAGATCCATAATGCTTATCTCTAGAACGTCTAGCTCAAAGCTAAAGCCGTGGCATTCTGAGTTAGGCTTCCCCAAAAAGCACAAAGAGGAAACCTACCTGGGATCAAGGTAGGATTCATCCTCCTCGCTCCCTATCAATTGGTGCTCCGATATGCCTTCCTCCTGGCCCATCCCAGGCTGTTCCTCCTGGCCTTCGGATGGAACCTGAGGCATTGCCAGAGAGGAGGGTCCTGGAGAGGGAGGCCTTGCCAGTTCCTCCCCATCATCTTCTGAGTCCTCTTCCTCTGTTAGGACAGGCTCGGGAGTCGGGGTCACAACAAGAGCTGCCTTGATGTAAAAGAAAAGAGGAGATAAGAATCAGGGCCGACAGATTCTTCCTCCTTGGCTGTTATGCTTCAGCCTTATCTCCAGATATAAAAGTTGCATCATCAGGCCTAACCACCCCTTAAAGCTTATGGAAAACCATCTGGATTTGCAGCCCAGCCATGTTTACCTTCCTCCTTCCTTTCTTCCTTTCTTCCTTTCTTCCTTTCTTCCTTCCTTCCTTCCTTCCTTCCTTCCTTTCTTTTGTTCTTTCTCTTTCTTTCCTTCCTTCCTTCCTTCCTTCCTTCCTTCCTTCCCTCCTTTCTTTCTTTCTTTCTTTCTTTCTTTCTTTCTTTCTTTCTTTCTTTCTTTCTTTCATTCTTCATCTGTTGGTGTTAAAAATACCTCAAAGCCGAGGAGCCCTTGGAAAGGTTCCCCAAGCATTTTGCAGAAAATGTTTTAAGAAGGAAAAAAATAATCCTCACCAGGATACAAGAAGAGACTGAACAGCCAGTTGTCCGGAATTGGTATAAGGCAGTGGTGGGTTGCTACCAGTTCATACCGGTTCATCCCGGTTCGAGCGAACCGGTAGCGGCAGCGGTGGGAGGCTCCATCCACCCACCCAGATGTCTCTGCACACGCACAGAAACATTGCGTGCACAAGTGTTCAGGCGCCCGCGAGCAAACCGATAGCAAACTAAATTGAAACCCACTACTGGAATAAGGGGGTTGGACTAGAAAGCCTCCGAGGTCCCTTCCAACTCAATAATACTGTTAGTGTTTCAACCGACATCTCAGATCCATGATTTTAGAGACACGTGGTTGGGATTTAGCTATTCATTTGACAATTCAGTAAAGCGACTTCATTCCTATTGCTGGTTTAGCTGCAGTTACACACTTCCATTTCCCCATTAGCTGGTGTGGTTGGGTGTTTTTTTTTAATGTGTGTTTTTTTTTTAAAAAAAAGTCCTTTTAAATTGCTATTTTAAATGTGTATTTTTGGAATGTTCGTTTTACAATGAACACACTCCTCTATTTAATCTACCCTAATATGCTTCCTTTTAATTTAATTACATTTATTCAATTTATAGAACTACCTAATGGAAATTACTCAAGTCATTAAAAACAACAGGATATTATTCAATTTCTAGAGGTCTCAAAAACCAAAGGAAAATGACCTTCCATTATGCATATGAGCCTAGAAGATACTGAGTTCTGATACTAAGTTCGTATCAGAATGGGCAAGCAACCTAGCTGAGATAACGTTCTAGTTTAGTTTTGAGAATGGAAGGACATCTGGGCAACTAAGACCTTCTATGAATGAAGGTCTTAGTTTTGGTCGCCACAATGTAAAAAAGATGTGGAGACTCTAGAAAGAGTGCAGAGAAGAGCAACAGAGATAATTAGGGGACTGGAGGCTAAAATGTAGGAAGAACGGTTGCAGGAACTGGGTAGGTCTATTTTAATGAAGAGAAGGACTAGGGGAGACATGATAGCAGTCTTCCAATATCTCAGGGGCTGCCACAAAGAAGAGGGAGTCAAGCTATTCTCCAAAGCACCTGAGGGCAGGACAAGAAGCAATGGGTGGAAACTAATCAAGGAGAGAAGCAATTTAGAACTAAGGAGAAATTTCCTGATAGTTACAACAATTAATCCATGGAACAACTTGCCTCCAGAAGTTGTGAATGCCCCAACACTGGAAGTTTTTAAGAAGAGGTTGGATAACCAATTGTACAGTTTCCCGCCTGGGCAAGGGGTTGGACTAGAAGACCTCCAAAGTCCTTTCCAACTCTGTTATTCTATTCTACTCTATATATATATATATATGTCCTAGGATCTGGGTCAGTCGCCGGGATTAGAGATTTTTGTCTTGTGAGTTTCTAGACTCATTCTGCAGCCCATCCTCAGGTAACTTCTCTCTAGCGTAGTATGTGCTTTGGGTCTGATGCCACACACAGAACAGCCCATAGTACACATTCTGGCTGGAGAGCAGTTCTCTGAAGATGGGCTCTGAAAGCTCGGCAGACATAAACCTCTGGTCCTAGTGACCAATCTGGATTAGATCCTAGGACCTTCTAATTCAAGCTTTTTTATTTTTAATGGACTAGAACCGTGATGGAGAACTTATGGTACATGTGCCAGTGGTGGCCCGCATAGCCCTCTCTGTGGGCACATGCACCATCACCAGTGCTCTTCCAGTTTCTGGCACTGTCCAGCTGGTCTTCGTGGGTGCATGAGCGAAGGAAAACAGTCTGAAAATGGCCTGAAGAATGCCTCCAAAATAGGCCATTTTCTGAGCTGTTTTCAGGCTGTTAATTGGGGGCACTTTTTGGCCAAAAATGGCCTGAAAACAGCTGGAAAACAGCCTGGAAAACAGCCAGAAAACAGCCTGGAAAACAGCTTGAAAACAGCCCGAAAACAGGCCACTTTCTAGGCTGTTTTCAGGCTGTTATTTGGGCCATTTTCTGGCTGGTTTTGGGACATTTTGGGGGGTCAAAAATGGCCTGAAAACAGCCTGAAAAATAGATTATTGGGGGCAATAGGCTGACTCTATAAACCACTTAGAGAGGGCTGTAAAGCATTGTGAAGTGGTATATAAGTCTAAGTGCTACTACTAATAGTTTTCTGGCTGGGGAATTCTGTGAGTTGAAGTCCACACATCTTAAAGTTGCCCAGATGGAGTAATAATGGCTTTATATAACCTTGGCAAGCATATATATATATATATATGCTTGCGTACGTGGGAGAAGACCCGAATAACCAAAGACCTACATACAAACACCCACGAAAACCTCAGAAAACATATACAGGCAGACGGCCCAGGTTCAAATCCCAGTAAGGGTATGACTGTCTGACGAGAGCAAATAAGCTCGAAATAGATCTATAACAGCCTCCCTTATTTATATAATTATCAGCAAATATATATATATATATATATGATTTTCCAACAATATATCTGAAAAAAAATATATGGTTGTCTGATAAACCCTAGAAATCAGATACACTGTAATCTGAACCTATTGCTCAGCTGCTAAAGGATACCAACAATATCTAGCAGGAGAGATATCTTAATTGAAACATTATGCCTGCCCAAATTAAGAGGGAAGTTAACAAATAAAAATAGCAAGAAAGAAGATAAATCAGAAAGTAGACAAAGGTTGAAAATTTCTACCATGCCAATGTATCCTGCTGGATTTTACTCCATGAAATATTTGGGTATCTGGCAAAAACAGCGAGTAAAATTTGCAGTGATTGTACTTAATTGTTCATGAAAGTTTTAGGCAACTGCAGGTGTACTCAATTAACATCCCATTAAAAAAACCTTGAACTTCAAGTAAGCTATCAGCCTTGCACAGTGTAAATGAAAGGTTTTAATTGATAGCTACAGCCAAGCTAGGTTAACTGCTTTAATAACGTTCTGCCTCTCCAGAGAATGCCAACTCAATTTCATCAATATCGAGAATCTAGCCAGGAAAAAAAGTTTTAAAGTTGAAAGGAGTTGTTGAAGAAGAAGAAATGAGTTTCTAAATCAGAGAACATCTGCTCGGAATAGTCCAAGTCTTAATAATAATGATGATGGTGATGGTGATGGTGGTGGTGATGATGATGATGATGATGATGATAATGATGCAGGCCATAAAAACAGAGAACATTATAAAAACAACAGAAACAAAGGCAGAATATAAGGAAAAACAGCTGGATGACAGATTAAATAGATGGAAAACCAAAGCTTTGCATGAACAGCTCTTGAAAAACATTGAAGGAAAATGTAATGACAACTTGACATGGGCCTGGCTTAAGATGGGAACCATTAAGAAAGAAACAGAAGGTTTAACACTCGCTGCTCAAGAACAAGCACTACAAACTAATGCCATGAAAGCAAAGATACAAAAATCCACCGACAATCCAAACTGCCGACTTTGCAACAAAAAAGTCGAAACTGTTTCACATTTAATATGTGAATGCAGCAAAATCGCATAAGCTGATTACAAAGCTAGACACGACCAAGTTGCTAAATTAATCCACTGGTCATTACGTAAAAAATACGACTTATCTGTATCCAAAAAGTCATGGGAACATAAAGTGGAAAAAGTTATAGAAAATGAGAAGGTGAAGATCTTGTGGGACTTTTGAATACAGACAGATCGTTACTTGGAACATAGCATACCAGATATCATGGTTGTCGAAAACCAAAATGTGCAATTTATTGACATCGCGGTACCAGGAGATGCCAGAGTCGAAGAAAAAGAACTGGAAAAATCACAAAATATCGCGACCTGGCCATCAAAACTGCGTGATTATGGATGAAACATGTAACAGTGATACCCATTGTCATCGAGGCACTTGGTACCATGTTCAAGAATTTTATATGATACATCAAGAAATTGCAGCTTCCTGCAACAACACCAGCAGAACTGCAAAAAATTGTGCTACTCGGAACATCGTAAATTTTAAGAAGGTACTTGGTTGATACCTAGGACGCTGGCAGCAACCCGTATCAACCATTAGCACCAGTCAATGGTATTTGTGATGCATTTTTAAATGTTCAGTTGACTGAGTTTCATGTTTAACGAATAAAAGAGATAATAATAATAGTGCTATTCTGCTCCTCAGCCAGTATGTACTACATGGAATTTGGAAATCTTCCCCAGTTATGGTAAGGAAGGCATCTGTTTAGTAATAAAGCATCTATCTGCATACATACGTCTTTGGGATTAAGATGGAGAAGGCCATTAATTATTGCAGTTGCTGCTGTTAAAGAGATATATGCAAATGTCCCATCTATTTTTCAATCTTAGCAAATGGAGGTTTTCCAGTCTGCCCCCACCTTCCTTTCTATCAATCCTAAGGACATCAGGAGGAGATTCCTTCTAGGATAATCCATCTGATGCGAGTCCCTTGGACTGCAAGGCGATCCAACCGGTCAGTCCTAGAGGAGATCAACCCTGACTGCTCCTTAGAAGGCCAGATCCTGAAGAGGAAACTCAAATCCTTTGGCCACCTAATGAGAAGGAAGGACTCCCTGGAGAAGTGCCTAATGCTGGGAACGATGGAGGGCCAAAGAAAAAGGAGACGGCAGAGAACGAGGTGGCTGGATGGAGTCACGGAAGCAGTTGGCGTGAGCTTCAATGGACTCCAGAGGATGGTAGAGGACAGGAAGGCCTGGAGGAACGTTGTCCATGAGGTCACGATGGGTCGGACACGACTTCGCAACTAACAACAACTCCCAAATTAGCTTAAACAGCCAGCGTTTCATTAGAATTCAGAAAATGCTGATTCTAGCTATTGATTCTGTGGTGTTTCTCCACGAAATAGAGGTCGTGAACAAGGTTGTCCTTTTCTTATCTTTCCCTTATTTATAGGCTGTCAAGGTATCGCTTTTTTCAATCTGTAATTAAGAGAGCCAGAGTGCAGCACAGAACATCTTGGATTCATCCAGCCAAAGACATCAAATTGAGAAAGCATTTGATCTACTGCAAGAACGTGGAATTGGGGGCGGGGGGTGTTAGACATTTTTGCTGAATCACTTCGCATGGAACCACTTCAGCCTAGAAGAAATGAGGAACAGGCAGAAAGAGTGCAGAGAAGAGCAACAAAGATGATTAGGGAATTGGAGGCTAAAACATACGAAGAATGGTTGCAGGAACTGGGTATGGACTGCCATCTATCAGAAATGGTGTAGGGCCGGGATGGCGAACCTATGGCACGGGTGCCACAAGTGGCACGTGGAGCCATATCAGTGGGCACGCGAGCTCAGCTCCGGCACGCATGCGTGCACCGGCCAGCTGATTTTCGGGCCTTCTGGGGCCCCCAGAAGTCAGGAAACATGCTGTTTCTTGATTCCGGAGGGCCTCTTGGGGGATGGGTAAGACTGTTTTTGCCCTCCCCAGGCTCCTAGAAAGTCTCTAGAGCCTGCGGAAGAGCAATAAATGGGCCTACCAGGCCCACCTTGCCAAAAGTGGGATGGAGCATGGATGTGGGCACGCGTGATGTGACCCCCCCCTCCCCTGCGCTCCCCCTGCTTTTGGCATGTGATGGCAAAAAGGTTAGCCATCACTGGTGTAGGGTCTCCTGCTCAGGCAGGGGGTTGGACTAGATGACCTCCAAGGTCCCTTCCAACTCTGTTAATCTGAAAAGGACCCTGGGGACATTTTTCAATATTTGCTTTTTGCGCTGTCACAACGCAAGCACAATCGGGCTTGTAAACAGATAATCCTTGGGTGCGATACGCAGATAAAATTATCAGGAGATGAATGCATAAACATGGATTTAGAATCCAAAAACAGGTGCGATTGTTATTCATGTTTTTAAGCAAAGGAAGATTGAATTAATCACCGTTGTCATGGTACAAAGACAAAAGCAGGCTACTTCTAGCTGCATGTAACTTTATGAGATAATGTTGTGGTGCCACTACACGACCTTCATCCATTACTCATTAATTCTCCATCCACGCCCCTGCACAGGGTTCAGAGTTCTCCATTTCCTTCTTTATTTATATCCTGCCTTTATTACTTTTACTAATAATTCAAGATGGTGAACATTTCCAACACACACCCCTCCTCCCCATTTTCCCCTCAACAACAATCCTATGTGTGTGTGGTAGTGGGGGTTGGGCTGGGAGAGAGTGGCTGGCCCAAAGTTGCCTAGCCAACTTTCGTGTCTAAGGCAGGGCTAGAATTCATGGTCTCCTAGCAATTGGCCTAAAGTCAACCAGTTGGCTTTCATGGCTAAGGCGGGACTAGAATTCACAATCTTCTGGTCGTGAGTAACCTTGATTGACTCAAGGTCACTCAGCTGGCTTTCATACCTAAGATGGGACTAGAACTCACCATCGCCTGGTGATTTTTCCCAGAGTCACCCAGCTGGCTTTCATGCCTAAGGTAGGACTAGAACTCACAGTCTCCTAGCAATTGGCCCAAACTTACCCAGCTGGCTTTCATGCCTAAGGTAGGACTAGAACTCACAGTCTCCTAGCAATTGGCCCAAAGTTGCCCAGTTGGCTTTCATGGCTAAGGTGGGACTAGAACTCACCATCTCCTAATGTTTGGCCCAGAGTCACCCAGTTGGCTTTCATATCTAAGGCAGGACTAGAATTCACAACCTCCTGGTCATGAGCGACCTTGATTGACTCAAGGTCCCTCAGGTGGCTTTCATACCTAAGGTAGGACTAGAACTCACCATCTCTGGCTTTTTAGCCGAGTGCCTTAACCACTGGACCAAACTGGCTCTCTCAAAGTAATCGTTGTGACACTCACATTCACCGACTGCTTTTCAACTTTTCCAACTTGCTAAACTGATTCCAGACTGAGGCCAACATTCCAGCCAGACACTAAGCCTTTCTTCTCCAGGAAGAGCTTATCACATTCCATAAGTCCTCCAGACAGGTTGAATTTCATTTTAATACACAAGCGCCCAGACCAGTGGTGGGTTTCAAAAAATTTTTACTACCAGTTCTGTGGGTGTGGCTTGGTGGGCGTGGCAGGAGAAGGTTACTGCAAAATCTCCATTTCCTCCCGATCAGCTGGGACTCAGGAGGCAGAGAGCAGATGGGGGCGGGGCCAGTCAGAGGTGGTATTTACCGGTTCTCTGAACTACTCAAAATTTCTGCTACCGGTTCTCCAGAACTCGTCAGAACCTGCTGAAACCCACCTCTGGCCTAGACCTTAGATGAATTTCTTTGTGTTGTGTTGTGAACGGGCAGGGACCTTATATATTATTGCTTCTCTGATATTAGTCAAATTATGGCTTGCGAATCACATGAGGGGAGAGATTTATAGTAACAAAATCTGCCTCAATTGCCCTGAAAACATTTCCAAGGTGCCCAAAACAGCCATTGATTCAAAATGATGGAACTTTCTTCCAACAAAGAATGTTCTTTCTGCGCCAACTCAGGAAGCTCAAACTTCCCAAGGAGCTGCTGATCCAGTTCTACAGAGGAATTATTGAGTCTGTCGTCTGCACCTCCATAACTGTTCTGCAACCCATCAAGACAGACACAGACTTCAGAGGATCATTAGAACTGCAGAAAAAATAATGGCTACCAACCTGCTTTTGAGGATCTGTATACTGCACGAGTCAAAAAGAGGGCTGGGAAAATATTTACAGACCCCTTGCATCCTGGACATCAACTGTTTCAACTCCTACCCTCAAAACAATGCTATAGAGCACTGCACACCAGAACAACTAGACATAAGGACATTTGCTAAACAACTAATTCCCTCAACACTGTCAAACTAGTTATTAAGTCTGCACTACTATTAATCTTGCCGTCATTCCTATCACCCATCTCCTCCCACTTATGACTGTATGACTGTAATCTTGTTGCTAGTATCCTTACGATTTATATTGACTGTTTCCTAATATGATTTGATTGCTTATTTGTTCCCTATGACTATCATTAAGTGTTGTACCTTATGATTCTTGATGAATGTATCTTGTCTTTTTATGTACACTGAGAGCATATGCACCAAGACAAATTCCCTGTGTGTCCAATCACATTTGGCCAATAAAGAATTCTATTCTATTCTATGCTATGCTATGCTATGCTATGCTATGCTATGCTATGCTATGCTATGCTATGCTATGCTATGCTATGCTATGCTATGCTATGCTATGCTATGCTATGCTATGCTATGCTTGTTCTGTTCTGTTCTGTTCTGTTCTGTTCTGTTCTATTCTATTCTATTCTATTCTATTCTATTCTATTCTATTCTATTCTATTCTATTCTATTCTATTCTATTCTATTCTATTCTATTCTATTCTATTCTATTCTATTCTATTCTATGGAGGAGAAGACCATGGAAAACTTACAAGAGCAAAAAGAGGAGATTAATATTGAAAAAGTATATGTCGGGGTCCAGCTAGCACTTTTACTGCGCCTTTATTGCTATTTCAGTGATACTCTCGGCTGTTTGATCGCTGAAAATTAATTTTATGGATTTTTTTTTAGTTTTATGCAGTTTGCAGTTGTTTATAATCATGGGGGTTATTGCATCTCTGTGTTGCATGAGAAGGAAGTTGATTTCCGATGTGCCCTCAGAAAAGCAGACGAGAGATACCGACACAGAAATAAAACAGAATTCTCATTTGAATTTGTTTTCTGTTTTTTAATATCCCACCTAGGAAAAGAACCCAATCTTGGCCAATATTTCATGAGATCAACCAGACCCAATTGTTCGTTTATGCATAGCCTATATAATCAATCAGTAATAAACCCAGGCATTACGCCATTCTCCGATATACGAATCTCCCAGTGGAGAACTTCAGCCTTAATGGCGATCACCTGTTTTACAGGTGTACCTGCAGGAATTCATAAACTCATACTCATGGAGTTTCTTAGACACAGAGCAAAATGAGAAATTAGCATCGGATGCGTCACCTGTTTTCCTCTCTACCTGTCCAGCCTAAATAAGTTTGGAAGCGTAGGAAGTTAGCACACACCTTCTCCTAGGAAAATGAAACAGTCTAGGAAATATTAAAAAGGCAGAACATTATATTTCCCTGGATGAGAAATGGAGAAACATGTTTTTCAGCAGGAAACAGACTAGTGGTGAAATCCAATTTTTTTTTACTACTGGTTCTGTGGGCGTGGCTTGGTGGGCGTGGCTCAGTGGGCATGCCAGGGGAAGGATACTCCAAAATCTCCATTCCCACCCCACTCCAGGGGAAGGATACTGCAAAATTCTCATTCCCTCCCTGGGGGAAAGATATTATAAAATCTCCATCTCCACCCCACTCTGGGGCCAGCCAGAGGTGGTATCTGCCGGTTCTCCAAACTACTCAAAATTTCCACTACCGGTTCTCCAGAACCTGTCAGAACCTGCTGGATTTCACCCCTGAAACAGACTCATCCTTAATAGCCCTCACCCTCCTCAATAGCCCACCGCGCATGTCCACATTTAAGAGATATAGAGATAGCTAGGTCTACTCAGAGGCAAATGCCCTCACCCAAGTTCCAAGAGAGGTAGGATTAGCCCTCTACCCATCTAGCAACAGAACTCACCCCATGGCACCTGGGAAGATTGCATCACCTAGCAAGGCTCAAGCAAGTTTGGAACTCAGGACAGCCTACAGCAGAGATCTTGTTGTTAGGTTAACAACTCTTAATGCTTTTTTGGGGATGTTGTTACAGTGAGTTCTGGCACTTAGATCTTTAGAAATGAGTACTCCAAGGTCCTGGAGAATGAGGGTCATCTACAAGGTCATGTCCATCTAATTTGTATTTTATGTTTTTATTTTTTATTTTATTTTTTTTGCCAATGTGCAAGACAGAAATATCCCACCAATAAAACACTTCAGCATTTCTGCACGATGGTTTCAATCTGCATCATTCAAATTCAATGTTTAGTTTGGCAAGGCCTGGAAGGACTCTCTTTTCTGCAATAGTTCTAATTTTCAACTTAAATATTCGAAGGTCTCTAAAGGCCTCCATTAAACCATGAGAAGTTCTGGTTGCTTCATCTTCTTCTTCTTTTTTTTTTTAAAGGCCAACATTATCCACAGGAAATATCCACATTCTCTGTTTTTTTTCACACATTGTTCTTTACACTGAATTGTCTCAGGTCTCCTGGATGTGTGATGCATTATTGCTTAATGCATTGTAAGCCGCCCTGAGTCTCCGGAGAAGGGCGGCATATAAATAATTTTTTTTAAAAAAAATGTGATCTGGATTTCAGGAATCAAAATCACTAGAGGCCAGAAGGGGAAATCCAGCAGGTTCTGACAGGTTCTGGAGAACCGGTAGCGGAAATTTTGAGTAGTTCAGAGAACCGGCAAATACCACCTCTGGTTGGCCCCAGAGTAGGGTGTGAGTGGGGATTTTGCAGTATCCTTCCCCCGGGAGTGGGGAGGGAATGGAGATTTTGCAGTATCCTTCCCCTGCCACACCCCCCAAGTCACGCTCACCGAGCCACACACCACACCCACCAAGCCTCGCCTACAGAACCGGTAGTAAAAAAAATTGGATTTCACCACTGCTACAAACGGTCACTAAATGAACTGTCGTAAGTCGAGGACTGCCTGTAATAATAACAACAGCAATAGGCACCTTGGGTGCAAGTCTAAAATAACTGGAACATCGGCGTTGACAAAATCAACATCAGTCAATTGCCAAAGGCAGTTTTGTTTGGAAGAGCTTACATTCTGCGACAATCTCCTTAACACCATCAAACAACCACCGAACTATCCCAGGTCCTTGGGAAGGACTCTATAGGTCCATAAAAATCCCAAATCCAATCTAAACATCTGGCTGACTGTAATAATAATAATAGTCAATCATTGCTCCCCGTGGCAGCACAGCTAAATTTATTCCTAGGAGTACTCCCTTCTACAACTTTAAAGAAATTTCAATCACCCTCATAAAAGCTACATTTATGGATGTTGAAAACTCCTGATATGTGTAAACACTAATATATATTTTAGGCACAGGTTGTTTTGCAAGAATTGTGATGGTTCCAACTCTAGTGTTTTATAACACAGTGAAATTCCATTTGGTGTACATGCAGGCTGCAGAAAAGGACCAAAAACATGGTCGGTCGGTCGATTGGTTGGCTGATAGATGCGTTCAACTTGAAGAAATATTAACCGATGACTCTTCCAAATGAAGGAGATCCTTTTTCATACTGTCGTTTCGTAAGAATAGAGGGGGAAACACGTTTCAGGGAGCTCGGTTTTCTTTTAATTTTACTGGCTTTCCTTTTTTGAACGACTCAAGTCAGAGAAGAAAAAAAATAATCATTATAGTCTTCTCCTGCATGCCAACCTGGGACAGCAGATTCATTCATTCAATCAATCAATCAATCAATCAATCAGATTACAGCTGGAAGGGATCTTGGAAGTCTTCTAATCCAAGCAGGAAACCCTTTACCAGGGATCAGCAACATTAGAAGGAAAACAGTATGTTAGGATATGATTTGGGCCTAACAGTTGTCCAGGCAATATATGTGTTCTGTTACTTTAAGTTTTAATGCTGCATCATGCTGTAATGCTGAGTCATGCTATAATTAATTGTAATTTAACAATGTATTTAAGAAGGGTACTGTAATGTATTCAGTTGGATGATAAGCTGCTATCATCACGTGCGTGTGTGGGGCAGGGGTGAAATCCTCCCAGTTCAGACCGGATCGGGTGATCCGGTACCGATTGCGGCAGGTGGTTCGGAGAGGCTCTGCCCATCCGCCCGGGTGTCGTTACTTCCTGGTTTTAACCAGGAAGTAATGTGATTTTTACCCTCTGCACACACAGAGAAGGTTTTGTGCATGCACAGAGGGTCTGCGCGCACATGTGATGTGGGCACGGGCATGAGCAAAGTGAGTGCCCGTGCACAGCGCGTGCACTTCCAAACCGGTAAGGAAGGTTAAGTAGATTTCGCCCCTCCTTTGGAGCGACTTGACAGATCTCGTGGCCTCTCTCACAAAATGGCACGGGCTCTGTTCTCCCCTCATCCACCCTGTTTGAAAAAAAATCATACAACTAGAGGTTTAACCACAGGTCTACCCTGTCAAAATATTGAGGTGCGTTAGCTTATTTCCTCCTGCTCAAACCTAACGACGGCGCGTTTCCAATTTCCTGGGAAGGCGCATTGTTCTGTTGACACCAGCTTAAAATGTAACACCCAATTATTATCAAGCCATGCTGATACTTCTCCTCAGCTACAGCATAAAATTTCAATGGCGCTCGGATGCCACACAGCTAATTTAGGTCAAGCCAGCATGCTCCAGGTTTTTATTTTTTTTTCCCTGGCAGCCCTGCCACTATGCTTCTTCCTTCCTAATTCTCTCGTCGGTTGCCAGCTGCAACTTTTTCCTAAATGTTTGTTTTACAGCCACACACGATGTGTTGACACTTCATCTGGATTCCGGGGAGCCGCGTGCTTCACAGCCGACATCCAATCTTTTAGAAACACAGAGCCAATTATGCAGATTCCTCCTTCGCTCTCGGCTTCGGATGGAAACAAAAAAACCGATGGAAGACGCCATTTCCCTCACAGACACCACCGCAAAGAGCGGGATTTCCATTGCTAATGCGCCCCGTTAAAGTTGTTTGTGTTGACAGAAAGAGGAAAGTTTGCACGGCGCGCTTTGGCTGAGGAAATTGGAATGGTCTTCCGATGTTCAGAAATTGACACAGCCTGTCAACAATTTTAATTTGATTTCATATTGCTCTCTGGGGCTTCCAGAGAAAACTTAGGAGGGATGTTTTCAGACTTGCAAAGTTCTGTTACAGTAACCTTACAACAAAGGGACGCGGTGGCTCAGTGGCTAAGATGCTGAGCTTGTCGATCGAAAGGTCAGCAGTTCGGCGGTTCGAATCCCTAGTGCCGCGTAATGGGGTGAGCTCCCGTGACTTGTCCCAGCTTCTGCCAATCTAGTAGTTCGAAAGCAGGTAAAACATGCAAGTAGAAAAATAGGGACCACCTCTGGTGGGAAGGGAACAGCGTTCCATGCACCTTTGGCATTTAGTCATGCCGGCCACATGACCATGGAGACGTCTTTGGACAGTGCTGGCTCTTCGGCTTTGAAACAGATGAGCACCGGTCCCTAGAGTTGGGAACAACTAGCGAGGGGAACCTTTATCTTTACTTTTAACCTTACAAGAAAAATAGTGTATAATACTCATGATTCTGGCTTGGACTACCTGGAAAGACTGCATATGAACAATTGCCACTTCTCCTAGTCCAGAGGTCTGCAACCTTAAACACTCAAAGAGCCATTTGGACCCGTTTCCCCCAGAAAAGAAAACACCGGGAGCCACAAAACCCTTCCCGTGCCTGACTATTTCTTGAGCGGCCACAAAACTAGCATGTGTAGTTGAATTAAACGTTCTGTTTTCTTCTGCAACTTTTCTTTTCTTGGATTTATCCGTGGTTGGCCTACCAGGGGTTGAAAAGCCACGCCCACAGAACCGGTAGTAAAAAAGTTTGGATTTCACCACTGGGTTGAACAACCATGCTGGAATCATTTGAGAATAGAGCCAAAAATAATTTGCTCTAACAATGCAATGTCGTGTTCAGATCAGGGGAGAAATCTGACCAGATCAGACTGGCTCGGGCGAACCGGTAGGGATGATTTGAATCAGTTCACTGAACCAGTAAAAATTACCCCTGGTTGGCCCCACCCACCCACGCCCGCCCAGTCGCCGCTCACCTCTTTTGGCTGCTCGCTCGGCCCTTCCGGCCACTCGATATTCCACAGAATTCAATGTTAAATGCAGCAGAGAGAAACTGAATTTTTCTCCCTCCATTCACAGTGGAGCTGCTGCAGCCTGTCCGTTTAAGATAGTTCGACCCCCGGGAGGGAGGGGAGACCATAAAGGGAGCAGCAGCTCCACTGTGAATGGAAAGAGAAAAGTTTGGCTTCTCTCTGCCACAGCATTCACTATGAGCCCTTCTCATGCTCATTCACATATTTTTTTCCTACTGGGTTCTGTGGGCATGGCTTGGCTGTGGTAGAGTCATGTGACTGAGTGGGCGTGGGCGTGAGTGACATTGAGTTGACCACACCCACTCAGTCACAGGGACCCCACCACCACCAAGCCACGCCCACAGAACCCGGTAGGGGGAAAAATTGAATGTCACCACTGGTTCAGATGGGTATGGATGGCAAACCTCCAGGGAGAAAGATTGCAGGACTTCCTCACCAAAGGCCTGCTGACTGATAATTATTCACAGAAATTCGGAGGTCAAGGAATCTGTTAATAATGAGAGGATCCCAGAAAGTCACCATCTGTTTGCAAACAATATGTGGACAGGGATGGAGGGAAGGGTTGGGGATGGGGATGGGGATGGGGATGGGGATGGGGAGGGGGAGGGGGAGGGGGAGGGGGAGGGGGGAGGGGGAGGGGGAGGGGGGGGAGAGAGAGAGAGAGAGAGAGAGAGAGAGAGAGAGAGAGAGAGAGAGAGAGAGAGAGAGAGAGAGAGAGAGAGAGACCTTCCCAGACCTTCACAATAGATTATTCCCCTGCTTGGATAATTACCTCTTTGTTATTATTATTATTTTTAATTTTTACCTTTTCCCACTTGCAAATCCCTCAATATTTTCCGGCTTGCTTGATTAACAACCAACCAATCCTGCTCTACGGCCTTGCTTAGAAAGGCAGCGAAACAGCAAAATAACCTTTTCCGTAAGGGGTGAACCCCGTCCCTTATCAGCTGGCACAGTATAATGCCAGCCAAATATATTTTCTTTATCTTAGTGCAACAGCAGGAACCCAAATTCAAATTCCTGGCCCATTTACAGCTGGTAATATTAACAAGGTCCTTGATGTAACCCAATAGGAAGGAGAGCTGTGTGTAAAATCGATCTGATTTGAATATGTCTAGAGATGTTGATCCCGGGTGGTAGAAAGTTGAAGGATGCCTTGAATGATGGCCAAAAGTTGATTTCTACTTGTATTTGCTAAAAGGGATTCGAAAGCCAGGGACCCGCCTGGGAAAGCCAAGGGAAATCATCAAATCCGTAAAAAAAGTGAGAGTTAGAATATTTTGGACATGTGATCGGGGTTGGCTCCTGGGGGTTCGCAGGGGTTTGGGAGAACCTCTAGCTAAGATTCTGTGCAGTTTGGAGAACCCTCAAATCCCACTCCTGGCTGGCCCCAGAAGTTACCAGAAGTTCGGGAAGGCTGAAAACAGGCTGGGCCTCTGGAACTTGAGGACACCATTTTTGACCTCCTGGAAGCTACAAGCTACAAAAAGGTGCAGGAGGCCACCTAGGCCACGCCCACCACGCCCACCATGGCCACACCCACCCAGCAACCGGGCAGAGAACCCCTTGCTAAAATTTTTGAAGCCCTCCTGTGGCCAAGCCAGATATTCAGCTAGGATTTAATCATGATCTCAAGGCATCTGTAACTTCGATAAAAGAATGCTGAGAAGATTGTAGAAAGCACATCAGAATAAGATGGGTACTTCTTCTTGTGCCGTATGTGTCATCGGATGTTGGCGATCATGTTGGCGATCCTAATTTTGATCAACAGCCGCATGAAAAAGGGCTACTGAGTTTTGTCCAGTTTTTGTCCAGTTTTGTCCAGTTTTTGTCCAGTTTTGTTAGATTTTTGAAGCCATGATGTTCTTCTTCTGCCTGGACCTCCTCTGCCTTCAACCTTTCCCTGGAGGATGAAGTGAAGGATGCTGTATTTTTCTGGATGTCGCATCACATGCAAGGGTGGACTTCAAAAATTTTAGCAAGGGGTTCTCTGCTCAATTGCTGGGTGGGCGAGGCCATGATGGGCACATCTCCTGCACCATGGTGGTGGTGATGGGCAATTTTGCCCTCCCTGGGCTCCAGAGACTTTCTTTGAGCCTCCAGGAGGGTGAAAATGGTCTTCCCAGGCGCCGGGAAAAAATGTTGCGATACATCATGTGACGGCAATGTGATGTTGCAAGTTGGACACCCATGTTAAAGAGGATCTCTGATTCATGAGTATGCTTTGGTTGAGGAATTTGCAATACCGCTATTTTGGTGTAGTGATTAAGGCTCTAGCACAGAAACCAGGAGACGGTGAGTTCTAGTTCCTCCTCAGATATCAAAGCCATCAGGGTGACTTTGGGCCAATCACCAGGAGATGGTGAGTTCTAGTCCCGCTTTAGGTATGAAAGCTGGCTGGGTGAGTTTGGGCCAACCACCAGGAGACGGTGAGTTTTAGTCCTGCCTTAGGCACGAAAGCCAGCTGGGTGACTTTGGGCCAGGAGGTGATGAGTTCTGGTCTCGCCTTAGCTGTGAAAGCTAGCTGGGTCACTCTCTGCCCAAGCCACCTCACAGGATGGTTATAAGGAAAATAGGAGGAGGAAAAAGTATTAGTTATCTTCGCTACCTTGAGTTATTTATAGAAATAATAATAGATTGGATAAGAATCTATTAAGTAAATAGATGAATAAATTACAGGTTTTATGACTTATATGTTCGGTTTTCAGACTCACCACAGGTGTTTTAATTCCCTTGCTTTTGTTTCTGATGGCTATTCCTATCGTAAACTGCTAACAGCCTGGGGATTGGGATGGTTTAGAAAGGCCAATAAATTCATCAATGCATACAATAAAAATTGTTTAGTCCAATCAGGTGCCACTCAAAGTATTATTTTTTTAATTTGATTTATATGCCACCCTTCTCTGGAGACTCAGGGCGGCTGACAATGCATTTTTATTTTTTATTTTTTAATTTGATTTATATGCCGCCCTTCTCCAGAGACTCAGGGCAGCTTACAATGTGTTAAGCAATAGCCTTCATACTTTTGTATATTTATACAAAGTCAGTTTATTGCTCCCCCCTCCCAAACTAGGTCCTCATTTTACCTACCTTAGAAAGGATGGAAGGCTGAGTCAACCTTGAGCCTGGTGAGATTTGAACTTACAGTAATTGCAGACAGCTGATGTTAATTACAGTGCTTTAGTCTGCTGAGCTATCCAGATAAGACTGCAAGAGCAGCCCCATCTTGCTCCATGCATCCCAAAATAATAAGACCTCTCCAAAAATAAGGCCAAGCGCTTATTTCAGGGTTCCAAAAAAAATATAAGACAGGGTCTTATTTTGGACGAAACATGGTATACCTCAGTGGTGAAATCCGATTTTTTTTACTACTGGTTCTGTGGGTGGGCGTGGTTTGGTGGGCATGGCAGGGTAAGGATACTGCAAAATCTCCATTCCCACTCCACTCCAGGGGAAGGATACTGCAAAATCTCCATTCCCACTCCACTCTAGGGCCAGCCAGAGGTGGTATTTGCTGGTTCTCCAAACTACTCAAAATTTCCTCTACGGGTTCTCCGAACTGCTCAAAATTTCCGCTACCGGTTCTCCAGAACCTGTCAGAACCTGCTGGATTTCACCCCTGGTATACCTGAGCCCAAGAGACCAATTCGCCAAAGTTGTTCAAATTATCAAATTCAGTTAGATCAGTTTTACGATTCCTGAAGTCGGAACAGATGTCTAGTTCATTTTCTTCCCAAGAAACCTAAAGGTCTCTCAATGCCTTCCAGTTGTATGTACTACAGTTGTTTGACTGCTATTATGTATTCTGTCTTTTTCTCTTGGCTTTTTATAGCTTCCCCCATGAGAATCGATCAATGTTAGTTTGGTTTTCCCCCCCCCCCCCCCCGCCTCCATCCAGCCTCCTACATTCAAGAAAGTTTTAAGTTAGCTCCTGGAAAGTTACCAACTTCCCATCAACAGGAATAACAGCTCACCTCAAACATTCAGCAGACAAAAATAGATGCTTGTAGCTTTTTACTACCAAACTCTATAAATAAGGTACGGATCAAAATGGATCAAAAATGGCACCATTGACCTATGGGGTGAACCTTTTGTTGTCCTTGAGGACAAACCAAATTCAACCTTCCACGCTAATTCGGGAAACATGTACTTTTAGAATATTTCTGAATCAAAAAAAAAATTAAAAATACCCAATTGCTGTTTCCTAAATTAAAAAAACTCCGGTGATATCCATGAATAACCAAGAAAATGAACACAAGGATCATTGAACAAATCCACTCAGTGTTCTCTCTGGAGGCACAAATGACCAGGCTCAAATTATCATTAGGCAAAGATTCCAGCTTCTTAGAAAAATTGGAAGAAGTGGAAAGAAATAGAAGAAAACAATGGCCATCAACAAGGTGGATGGACCATTTACATCAGTACTAGATGTATTATTGGAAGACCTGAAGGACAAGCTTGGAGACAAATCCTTCTATTGGGGGGGGGGGAGGATGTTAAAAAAACCTACCCATGTGGTCTCTAAGAATCAATACCAGCTTGGTAGATAATCAATCAATCAATCCAAATCTCATACCTTCCTTGCAGATCATGAATATTGTCCAGAGTTTGTGTCAGCATTCACATTTGTTCCTGGTGCTCTAGAGAAGCTTTCAAAACCTTTAGCAGGTCTAGTCTTCCAAGGGTTGAGGGACTCACAGAGAAGGAGGAGTTGACTTAGTGGACAATCATTTAAATATGTGCCAGCTGTGTGCAGCAGCTGCCCAAAAAAGCCAACACAGTTCTAGGCTGCATAAACAGAGGGATAGAACCAAGATCATGCAAAATGTTAATACCACTTTATAATGCCTTGGTAAGGCCGCACTTGGAATCCTGCATCCAGTTTTGGTCACCACGATATATAAAAGATGTAGAGACTCTAGAAAGAGTGCAGAGAAGAGCAACCAAGAGGATTAGGGGACTGGAGGCTAAAACATAGGAAGAACGGTTGTAGGAACTGGGTATGTCTAGTTTAATGGAAAGAAGGACTAGGGGAGACATGATAGCAGTCTTCCAATATCTCAGGAGCTGACACAAAGAAGAGGGAGTCAAGCTATTCTCCAAAGCACCTGAGGGTAGGACATGAAACAACAGGTGGAAACTAATCAAGGAGAGAAGCAATTTAGAATGTTTTATAATTCACAAACATTCCTTGTTAATCACGATTTGAGGAGACAATCAATAGCCTGTTCCTGGTACCATATCCTTAGCCACTTTTTGTGGGAGAACTCCCAAATATTTGGAAAATATTGGCAAAAGCATTGCCAATATTTTCTCTCCCCAACTTTCACCATCCTTAAACTAAAAGAAAGAGGTTGAAAAGAAGTTACACAAACGGAAGCCACGATCCAATCATGATTCCAAGATCCCAGCACAGAACATGAAACATGTCCTTCTAATTCCGTCACAAGACTTAAGAAGAGACAAGTTTCTGACTTAAAAACAAGAATGCCAAGCAGATTTCCAGAAAAGGATAGAAGAAATGAAAGAAGCAAAGGCGGAAGAAGGGAGGGAGATGCTAATTATCTCATTTTTATTAAAACAAATAAAATAATTAGACTACCACTGAACCAAAATTCAAACATTTTAGCATCTGTCTAGTTTAGTAGTTTTTAGTAATGCCACAGTCGTTTGCTTAACAGTCTTCGTAGCATAGCAAATTATGCCGTGTTTTTTGAGACCTTTCCTAATAGTTTCTCATTTATATATAATGTTTTAATTGGTTTTGATTGTCTTTACGGAATTGGCCCCAGCTCCGGTCACTGACCACAATAAAGATTTGATTAGTTAAGACATTAGGATTTTATACACTTAAGGGAAAAAAACAAAAGGCCCAGAAAAATCAAACACGGAGGGATGCACACAATTGTTTGTAAAGGTTCATTTATCATGCTGATGTTGATTTTCATAAAATTAGTTCAGTCCTAAAATGTTTTTTCCCCTTTTTCTGCTTTGTCTAGTTTAATGAAAAGGAGGAGTAGGGTTGACATGATAGCAGAGTTCCAGTATCTCAGGGGCTGCCCCAAAGAAGAGGGAGTCAAGCTATTCTCCAAAGCACCTGAGGGCAGGACAAGAAGCCATGGGTGAAAACTAATCAAGGAGAGAAGCAGCTTAGAACTGAGGAGAAATTTCCTGACAGTGAGAACAATTCATCAGTGGAACAACTTCTCTCCAGAAGTTGTAAATGCTCCAACACTGGAAGTTTTTAAGAAGATGTTGGATAACCATTTGTCTGAAGTTGCGTACGGCAGTGGTGGGATTCAAAACTTTTTACGACTGGTTCTATGGGTGTGGCTAGGTGGCTTGGCATGGCTTGGTGGGCATGGCAAGGGAAGGATACTGTAAAATCTCCATTTCCACCCCAATCCAGGGGAAAGATTCTGCAAAATCCCCATTTCCTCTCGATCAGCTGGGACTCAGGAGGCAGAGAATAGATGGGGGCAGGACCAGTCAGAGGTGGTATTTACCAGTTCTCCAAACCACTCAAAATTTCCGCTACCTGTTCTCCAGAACTGGTCAGAACCTGCTGAAACCCACCTCTGGCGTAGGGTTTTCTGCCTAAGCAGGGGTTGGCCAAGAAGATCTGCAAGGTCTCTTCCAACTCTTATTCTCCAAAGCACCTGAAGGCAGAACAAGAAGCAACGGATGGAAACTAATCAAGGAGAGGAACAACTTAGAAAACAAGAAGAAATTTCCAGGGAGGACAATTCATCAGTGGAACGGCTTCCCTCCAGAAGTTGTGGGTGCTCCTCCATCACTGGAGGTTTTTAAGAAGAGATTAGACAACAATATGGGCTTCCTGCTTGAGCAAGGGGATGGAGGAGAAGGCCTCCCAGGTCTCTTCCAACTCTGTTATTCTGTTATTCTTCAGATTCTCCAAAGTGCAAGAAGATAAAGCTGATTTGTTCTACCTTGAGAACATCTTGGTAAGCTTCCAACATTACCGTTGCAAGGAGCCGGAAGCATTCCCCCCCCCCCCCCAGAATTAGGCCAATCTAATAGGCTTTAAGACCACCCCACCCCCCAATGCAACCTGACTTCATTTTACTCTTGGCTATTTTTGTTATGTCTGCATGTACGAACACACATTGCACAAAATCGCACACATTGTATGCTGGAGGCCTTCCGTCCAAGCTTCAGAGCCTCTAGATTCTTAATCTTCCCTTCCTGGATTGCTGGTACGTTTGGTTGTTGTTGTTGTTGTTGTTATTGTTTAAAAAAAAAAACCTTCCAGTAAAAACATTCTGGCGATGACGAGCTTAGACAGAAACAAAACATGCCAGGAGCATTTTAGCTACTCAAGAAAAGAAGAACGGGTGCTTTTCTTGTCTAGTAAACAATGAATCCATAATGGGAGTCGTTTCTCCGCCCGGGTGGAAAGCTGCTGATTTTGCAAGCCTTCTAGATTTTGTGTGTGTGTGTGTGTGTGTGTGTGTGTGTGTGTGTGTGTGTGTGTGTGTGTTTATTTTGTTTTATTTTTTTCCCCTCTGCCCTCCCCTCTCCAAGAGTCACTGGATCAATGTGGAACTTGCCTGTTATTTATATCGCTTGAGTTCGTTGAAAGCCACGCGGAATGATTTTGGGCAGGGGTGAAATCTAAAATCTGTTACTACCGGTTCTGTGGGTGTGGCTTGGTGGGGGAAGGGGTAATGTGACTGGGTGGGCGTGGCCAACCTTTTTTTTTTTTACTTTTAAAAGCGTTTTTTTCTACAACTTCTTCGGCAAAGAGGTTGTAGAAAAAATGCTTTTAAAAGCCTCTGATGATCAGGCAACTCAGCTGGGATCACCAGAGGCTTTTAAAGGCATTTTTTTTCCTACAACTTCTTCGACCAAAGAGGTTGTAGAAAAAAATGCTTTTAGAAGCCTCTGATGATCAGGCAACTCAGCTGGGATCACCAGAGGCTTTTAAAGGCATTTTTTTCCTACAACTTCTTCGGCCAAAGAGGTTGTAGAAAAAAATGCTTTTAGAAGCCTCTGATGATCAGGCAACTCAGCTGGGATCACCAGAGGCTTTTAAAGGCATTTTTTTCCTACAACTTCTTTGGCCAAAGAGGTTGTAGAAAAAATGCTTTTAAATGTAAAAAAAAAAAAAGTTGGCCACGCCCAACCAGTCACATTACCCCCCCACCAAGCCACGCCCACAACTACAGGGATTCACTTAGCAACCATGGCAATACAATTCATAAAATGGGGCGAAACTCACTTAGCCACTGTCTCACTTAACGACAGAAATTTTGGGCTGAATTGTGGTCGTAAATCAAGGACGACCTGCATATATAATAACATGCTATTTCAAAATCAGGACATTTGCGTTCCAACTTTTATTATTTACCAAGACAAAACCGAGAGAAAGGAAAACGAAAGGGTGAAGAAAAAGGAAAGCAATGTAACAATAGCAACTGTGATCGAAATTTATGTACACAATTTGATGCCACCTGACTCCAAATGACTTTAGGCCAGCGTTTCACAGCCTGGGCAATTTTATAGGAAGGAAGGAAGGAAGGAAGGAAGGAAGGAAGGAAGGAAGGAAGGAAGGAAGGAAGGAAGGAAGGAAGGAGGGAAGGAGGGAGGGAGGGAAGGAAAGAGGGAAGAAAAGAAGGAAGGAGGAAGGAAGGAAGGAAGGAAGGAAGGAAGGAAGGAAGGAAGGAAGGAAGGAAGGAAGGAAGAGGAAGGGTGGGAGGGAGGGGGAAGGAAAGAGGGAAGAAAAGAGGGAAGGAGGAAGGAAGGAAAAAGGAGAGAAGAAAGGAAGGAGGGAGGGAGGGAAGGAAAGAAAGAAGGAGGGAGGGATGGAAGGAAGGAAAGAAGGAAGAAAAGAGGGAAGGAGGAAGGAAGGAAGGAAGGAAGGAAGGAAGGAAGGAAGGAAGGGGAAGGGTGGGAGGGAGGGAGGGGGGAAGAAAAGAGGGAAGGAAAGAGGGAAGGAAGGAAAAGGGAGAGAAGGAAGGAAGGAAGGAAGGAAGGAAGGAAGGAAAGGTTTCTTCAGAGACGCCTGAATACAGCCTAAAGATTTTGAGGGTGTTTCCAAAACTAAATCCTTTATCCTCTTATATCAAATGAGAAAACTGATCTACTAAGTGCCATTTAATAGATTACCATAATGGCATTGCAACCAGAAGTACAAAATTCTCAAGGCCAAAAAGCATTTTTGCCCAAATGTTCTAAGGGCTCTTGAGAGCTCCTGCAAACTTGGATGTTCAATTGTAGCTTTCAGTGTTACAAAAAAAAAAGGAGAGGTTATTTTATCATTTCTTTTTTTCTCTCTCTCTTTTACTTTCATTAGGAGGCCATTTGCTGGAATTAATTAATGTAAAATGTTAATTAATTCCATGTCAGTCTCGCATAAGCCCTAATTTAGTTCCAGGAATCAGAGAGCTGAAAGAACCCTGGAGGCCATCAAAATCCAATCTCTACTCAATGCAGGAACCCAAGTTGAGTCATCTCAAACAGATGGCTCATCTGGCTTGGCTTGAAGCTACCTAGCAGAGGAGACTCCCGCCGTCTCCTTGGTTCATGGGTTTCATTCCCAAACTCCTCACACTTGTCATCGGTTTCCATTTATTCGTATTCTGCAAGAACATTTGTTCGAACGGATGAGAAGAAACAACACTGTAAGGGAACACTGTTTCATCAGAAGGTCCTAGCAGATGACGTCCAACAGGGGTGGGATTCAAAAATTTTAGCAGCCCGTTCTCTGCCTGGTTGCTGGGTGGGCGTGGCCATGGTGGGTGTGGCCTACTTGGCCTCCACTACAGAAAGGGGGGGCATTTTCACCCTTGTCGAGCTCCAGAGGCTTTCCTCACGCCTCTGGGAGGGTGAAAATGGCCTCCCCCGGGTTCTGGAGATCAGAAGCAGGCCTGTTTCCAGTCTTCTGGAACTTCTGAGAGGTCCGTTTTTTGCCCTCCCCAAGCCTCCACATGGGCACTGCACTTACCTCGCATCCAAGCTGGGCCGCATGGATTTCTGGGTGGGGTGGGGCGGGATGGGTGGAGCCAGCTAGTCCTTGCACTTATCAGTTCAGTGAACCAGATGTAAAATTAGCATCCGGTTCTCCTGAATCAGTCCGAACTGGCTGAATCTCACCCTTGACTTCCAAAAATCATAACTGAAAGCAAGTCATAGAATGACAGGGCTGGAAGAATCCTTGGAGGTCCTCTAGTCCAACTCCTACCCAACTAGGAGTCCTTCTGGCATCCAAAAGAAATGGTTGTCCAATCTTTTCTTGAAAATCTCTGGTGATGAAGCACCCACAAGTCCCGGAAAAAATAAATAAATAAATAAATAAATAGAGCCTCAGATAGCTCGACAGGCTAGATAGCCTGTTATTAACACCCAGCTGTCTGCAATTATTGTAAGTTCAAATCTCACCAGGCTCAAGGTTGACTCAGCCTTCCATCCTTTCTAAGGTAGGTAAATTGAGGACCCAGTTTGGGGGGGGCAATAAGCTGACTTTCTATAAAATATACAAAAGTATGAAGGCTATTGCTGAACGCCTTGTAAGCCGCCCTGAGTCTCCAGAGAAGGGCGGCATATAAATCTAATTAAAAAGAAAAGAAATAAGAATGTATTTGTACACAATAAGCTGAAGGATATGATGAATTTAAGAAAAAAAAAATCCGATAACGGAAAGCTGTAAAAGTGTAACTGCGATTTCAAATGTGAAAAATGTTGAATAAAAATTATTTTTTTAAAAAAAGAAATTGAGTTTGACAGTCCTGTTCTAGAGCTTCAACACCAAGTCAAAGTAAGCCTTCTTTAAAAAAGTGGGGAGCATATTATATGGTTTCCGTGTCATTCCGTGTCATTCCATGGCATAGGCCCGGGGTACTTACAGGACCACCCCTTGCCTTCCTCCCATCGTCCGGTGCGCGCCCACAGAGTGGGCCTCCTCCGGGTGTCGTCAGCCAAAGAATGTCAGCTGGCGGCCCCCAGGGGGAGGGCTTTCTCTGTCGGAGCCCCGACCCTCTGGAATAGTTTGCCCACCGACCTCCGAACGGCCCCTGACCTCCTCTCCTTTCGCCGCGGACTGAAGACGTGGCTGTTCCAACGATTCTCTGATCGTGGGGTTGTATCGTTTTTATAATTTTAACGGTTGTTATTGTGGATTTTAATCTTATTTTAACTATATTTATTGTGATTTGTATTGGTGACTGTTTTATGTAAGCCGCCCTGAGTCCTCAGGGAGAATGGCGGCATATAAATCACAAAAATAAATAAATAAACAAACAAATAAATTCCCACGTTCAGTGCTTGCCTCCCACTGCTGCACAATAACATACGACTAACCTGCCTCTATTGCTTTTCGCACAATTATTACATCTCGCTGGTAGGAAGCCGGCTGGTTGCATTATCGCTTCAAAATGAATTACTAATATAAACGCCGGCTGATTTTTTTTTTTTTCCTCCTCTCCTCCTCCCAGTCCGCAATCCATCATTCAGACAACCGCTGGAAACATCCTTCATATTGTGGTTATTAGAACCGGGGAGTTATTCTAATTAGTTGTGGGTGGGTGTGTATTTACGAGCACCCAGGAAGAACTCATGGCGAGGAGTTATTTCTGCTCTTCCGTCAGAAGTCTGGCAAACCCGGAGCAGTTATCTTTTAATAAGGAAAACTGACATTCAGGAACATTAAAAAAAAAAAAAAGCAGTCTCTGCCTTTCCCACAGAGGGCTCTTGAGCTGTTTTCTCTCCCCTCTAAAATTTACGGTTGTATTACCGGCTTAATTGTCTTTTCAGGGTGTACTCAATTACAAAATTAGAATCCTTATCTCCTTGAAGCAGCCATCTCCTCAGCAGGACCCCATAAAACGGGGGGGGGGGGGGAAACAGCTCTAAAGAATATCGCTCAACCTCCTATCTTTTCTCTTCTTTAAAATAGTTGCCTTCAAAGCCAAGGGAAGAAGAAAGGTAAGGCCACAAGCTGGCATAGGAAGGAACTTGATTGAACTAGCCATGGTTTCTTCCGAAAATAAATAAGTTGCCTTAGGGCAGAGGTCAGCAACCTGCGGCTCTGGAGCCACATGTGGCTCTTTCACCCCTCTGCTGCGGCTCCCTGCCACTCAAAATATGCATCACAATAGCCAATGTGCGACACCCGCTGGCACACAATTTATTGAGCTTTTCAACCCCCGGCAAACCAACCATGGATAAATCCAAGAAAAGAAAAGTTTCAGAAGAAAACAGAATGTTTAATTCAACTACATATGCTGGTTTTGTGGCCGCTCAAGAAATAGTCAGGCACAGGAAGGGTTTTGTGGCTCCCGGTGTTTTCTTTTCTGTGGGAAACGGGTCCAAATGGCTCTTTGAGTGTTTAAGGTTGCAGACCCCTGTCCTAGGGTTTGGCTCAGGAGTGAAATCTACTTACCTTCCCGACCGGTTTGGAAGGGCATGTGAAAGGAACGAAGGAATGGAGGGAGGGAGGAGGGAAGGAGTTGGATGGTTGAGAGGAAGGAAGGAAGGAAGGAAGAAGGGAAGGAAGGAAGGAACAAAGGCCTGCTACCCCAGATTCCCCCACCCTCAGCTTCCCCATTCTCCACCCAATTTCCTGGGCCTAATGTAACTCCTCATCTACAGCGTGTGAGCTAAAATGCTCCAAAACCGTGTTGAGATTGTCAGAATCCAGCGCAGGCTTCATTCAAATGCAACAAAAGCTGGCACCGTGCACATTTCCAGAGGTAATAGACTGTGAAAAGGGGAAATTAAATATTAATGCCTACACAAATGACACTCCTCATCCATTTCCAACAGCCTTGTTTGAGTTCCCCACCTGCTCGTCTCCTCCTCTTTCCTCTCGCCCGACCTCAATCTTCCTCTTTCCCTATTTGCTATTCTACTCCTCGGGAAAACGCTCAAATAAGATTTGCTATCCCGTTCCAAAATATGATTATAATAGACTCGTAGTTTCGTTATTGTCAGTTGTCAGGGGTGGGAGTGGGGGGAGAGAGAGAGAGAGAGAGAGAGGGTGCCATGTTGTTTATTTATTTATTTCTGCTCTTTTCCCTCCCTCATTTTAATTTTTGTAGTGTGCACATACACACAAAGAGCTTCCACGCGAAACGGTGAATTAATAGACAAACACAACTCAGCTCCCGGAAGGGGCTAAATGCTTTTGCAACTTAATTCACAAAAAAATATATATCTTTGCTTCTTCATGCGTTCTGGGCTCCTTCTGTCTTACGAGGCGAAGTAAAACAGACTCAAGTAAACAAGAAATGGTTATGCCTCTTTATTGCTGATTAACTATGGCCCCGTCGCCCGCTTCCATCTTTAGCCATTTTGCATGGAGAAGACACCCTGGGTTAATTTTAAAACCGCCACCTTCAAACTCCAGAAAATTTAGTCGCCACCCCTCTGCAGATTCATCTCTGGGTTCACCCCCTTGAGCGATATGTAAAAATAATAAAAGGCAGTTTACAAATAAATAAATAAAATAAACAAATACACCTGAAGGCTCGAGATTATTTATTGACGCCCCCTATTTTCCCTACAATAACAACAACACTGTGAGGTGGGTTGGGCTGAGAGAATGAGTGACTGGCCCAAAGTCACCCAGCTGGCTTTCATGGTTAAGACAGAACTAGAACTCACAGTCTCCTGGCAATTAGCGCAAAGTCATCCAGCTGGCTTTCACACCTAAGGCTGGACTAGAACTCACAGTCTCCTAGTGGTTAGTCCAAAGTCATCCAGCTGGCTTTCATGCCTAAGGCTGGATTAGAACTCACAGTCTCCTAGTGATTGGCCCAAAGTCATCCAGCTGGCTTTCATGCCTAAGGCTGGATTAGAACTCACAGTCTCCTAGTGATTAGCCCAAAGTCACCCAGCTAGCTTTCATACCTAAGGCTGGACTAGAACTCACAGTCTCCTAGTGATTGACCCAAAGTCATCCAGCTGGCTTTCACTCCTAAGGCTGGACTAGAACTCACAGTCTCCTAATGATTGGCCCAAAGTCATCCAGCTGGCTTTCATGCCTAAGGCTGGACTAGAACTCACAATCTCCCACTTTCAAGCCTGGTGATTTAACCACTAGACCAAACTGACTCTCTCTAGGACTTGCATCTCCTACCGTAATGTGCAGACAGAGATTCAGTCACCCACCCATTTCTCTAAGTTTGAGGAAAGCGGGGAACAGATTTCGACCCACGATCGGCTCTAACCGACCTAAGAGACAAGCGATAACTTGCTTCGGCTGTGCTATCATTCTTAATTAAATTACAGGGACTCTAACTTCGATCAAAAGGTCGGCAGTTCAGCGCTTCGAATACCTAGTGCTGCAGGACGGGTTGCGCTCCCGTTCCTTGTCCCAGCTTCTGCCAACCTAGCAGTTCAAAAGCACGTAAAAAATGCAAATAGAAAAATAGGGACCACCTTTGGTGGGAAGGGAACAGTGTTCTGTGCACCTTTGGCGTTGAGTCATGCCGGCCACATGACCACGGAGATGTCTTCGGACAACGCTGGCTCTTCGGCTTTGAAACGGAGGTGAGCACCGCCTCCTAGAGTCGGGAACGACTAGCACATATGTAAGATGGGAACCTTTACCTTTACTTAATGGGAGCAGGGAAGTAAGGGCAAGCAACAAAGACAGTTCTCCAAAACTAATAATGAGTCCTATCGTTAACTTTTTGCAAAATTAATTGAAGTTCTCATGAACTGCCCGTCTCCTCCTTTAAAAAGCCCACCTGTGGGGAAAGGTTGGCAAGATAAGAGTTGTCTGAACATCGATTCAGTGCATGACACAATGGACAGACAAACCCTCCTTTCCTCGGCCAACCACCCCTGCCCTCCCTTCCCCCTCTTTATTTTTTTTAAAGGGGGGAGAGCAGAAAAAGAAACATCTGCTAAAGGACTTAATTAGCTAAATCCTAAGGGGAAGAACAGCAAGGCAGGTCAACCAAGAAGAAATTCTTGCCGAGTTGCAGAAAGCGCTAAATCGCGGACAAAAATTACACAATTTTCGGAATCTGCGCTTTGCCTAAGGAAAGAGCATTTCTACGAAAATAGCAACTGTGTCAGATTTTGCTGAGCAGCTTAATTTGGACACCTCTAAGAACTCTCTTGCTTACACACACACACACACAGAGAGAGAGAGAGAGAGAGAGAGAGAGAGAGAGAGAGAGAGAGAGAGAGAGAGAGAGAGAGAGAGAGAGAGAGAGACAGAGACAGAGACAGAGACAGAGACAGAGACAAACACACATGCAACATAAAAGATCCATTCTCTGTATCCAAATGACTATGTCTCCAGTGGCCAGCTGGATGACTTCAGAAAGTATCTGGTATTATGAGAAGGAACCATTTTCCCCAAATTTCTTGTCTTACAGTACTCCTCATCTCCAGAACTCCTAAAGTTCTTCAGACCTCCTAAAGTTCTTCAGTCCTTCAAAAGTTCTTCAGAACTCCTAAAGTTCTTCAGTCCTCCTAAAGTTCTTCAGTCCTCCTAAAGTTCTTCAGTCCTTCCAAAGTTCTCCAAACCCTCTAAAGTTCTTCAGACCTCCCAAAGTTCTTCAGATCTCCTAAAGTTCTTCAGTCCTCCTAAAGTTCTTCAGTCCTCCCAAAGTTCTCCAAACCCTCTAAAGTTCTTCAGACCTCCTAAAGTTCTTCAGATCTCCTAAAGTTCTTCAGTCCTCCTAAAGTTCTTCAGTCCTTCCAAAGTTCTCCAAACCCTCTAAAGTTCTTCAGACCTCCTAAAGTTCTTCAGATCTCCTAAAGTTCTTCAGTCCTCCTAAAGTTCTTCAGTCCTCCCAAAGTTCTCCAAACCCTCTAAAGTTCTTCAGACCTCCCAAAGTTCTTCAACCTCCAAATGTTCTTCAGTCTTTCAAACGTTTACACCATCTCAATATTATACTAGGAGTCAAGTCCTACTTATGTTGACATAAATAGTGAGTCACCTTGACTTTTTTGACACAAACACCCCAGATGTCCCTGGATACTCTACCTGGTAACCATCTCCATGTTGACAAAGCCCATTCTTGGGGAAAAAAAATCCTGGTGGTGTCAATTCAGTTTGGTGGAAATCCATCCAAAAGTTCTTAAACTAGACCAGGTTCGACTGGATTGGATTCTCTGCAAATATGAACTCCACTTTTTCTTTTGCAAAACTTCAGATTCCTCAAAAATGAAAGTCTAAAGCTGTTATACCTATTGCAGCATCTACCTCCCCTCCATAAAGTGGCTTCTCAAAGTGGTTTGATTTGTCCAGGTTGTGGTCCGCCAGCAGCCTGCAGAGCTGGCACCGGAGATAGTGAGGAGGCTGGGGAGGAACATGGGCCAGTCCTGGAGGCTGGGGAAGGCCCGGATGAGGACTCTGCATTGGAGGCAGAGATGGGGCCAGGGCCATCTGGGAGTGATGCGCAGACTCCGGAGCCCCCAGAGTTGGACAGCAGAGAGGCAGAGGAACAGGAGGAGACTGTTCCTAGTGCACGCATGTGCAGAACTGCTAGAAGGCAAGAGTAGCTAAAGCAACTCGGGAGTAAGGCCAGAAGATGATTGGCCCCTCCCATAAGGCTTAAAAGAGAAACAGGCACTTGGAGCCTTTTGAAGGAAAGCAACATTGCTAACTCTGTTTCCAGTCGGCATCTCTTGTTTGTTTCTGAACTTAGTGGGGCTTTGCCAAGTAAGGCCTTTGGCAGGGTGTCAAAGAAGATAAAGGTTGGTGATTATCCCGAAGGACTTCTTCTGAAGGACTTGTTTTGCAGCTAATTGGGACTCAGCTGGGAATGTACATAATTCTCAGCTGTTACAATAAAATAGGTTTGTTTGGGACTAATTGTGTATCGTAATGACTCAATAGGCTTAGGTCACAACAACCCATTCTGAAATAGATTCAACTTAATTTGTTTCTCCATCCAAGGCATCTGTGGTGGGGTGGAAGAATGTCACTCAGGAATCTTTTGATTGAATCAATACAGAGGTTAACGCCTTCCTAAAGGAATTTTGCCCATATTATCCAGAGCATGAATGAATCTAAACTCAAGTATGAGCCTCCCACATTAGTTTCCTGGCTGTTTTTAATTAGAAGAATGAATTGAATAGTTAAAAGTAGCTTTAGGGAGCACTTCAGGTAAAATTATGCAATATTTTAGTCCTAATCAAATACGGAACGGTTTTGATGAAGTGAGCTAAGCTTTTCATTAAGTTCCCTCTCTCCCTTTCTTTTGCCTCCCTTCGACATGAAACGCCAGAGCCAAAGTTTCCACTTGTCAATCAGAATTAAGGCTAATTTTTTCCTGCTTAAGAAAAGAAAATATACACAGCATTTGTCTGTGTAGATTCTCACTTATCCAAAACATGGTTGTCCCAAAGATCCCAACAACTGGGCTTTGTTTATTCCTTGAAGACGTTTTGCTTCTCACCCCAGAAGCTTTCTTCAGTTCAGAGAACTCTCTTCAAGGAAGCGAAATCTGTGTTTGTCTTTTGGAAAAAAACACCTGCTGTGAATGACTCCCAGATATAATTATTATTCCTAACCAACTTTGGAGGACCAGAATTGAGTTAAACCCTTGACCGAACTCATGGAGAAGCAGGAGGGTGTTTCATCACTACTCTAGGCAGTGGTGGGTTTCAAATTTTTTTACTACTGGTTCTGTGGGTGTGGCTTGGTGGGCGTGGCTTGGTGGGCATGGTAGGGGAAGGATACTGTAAAATCTCCATTCCCTCCCCACTCCAGGGGAAGGATATCTTAAAATCTCCATTCCCTCCCCACTCCAGGGGAAGGGTACTGTAAAATCTCCCTTCCCTCTCCATTCCAGGGGAAGGGTACTGTAAAATCTCCATTCCCTCTCCACTCCAGGGGAAGGATACTGTAAAATCTCCATTCCCTCCCCACTCCAGGGAAAGGATACTGCAAAATTCCCATTTCCCCTCTATCAGCTGGAACTCGGGAGGCAGAGAATAGATGGAGGCGGGGCCAGTCAGAGGTGATTATTTACCGGTTCTCCGAACTACTCAAAATTTCCACTACCGATTCTCCAGAACTGGTCAGAACCTGCTGAAACCCACCTCTAACTTTCGGTAACATCTTCAGTGCAGTGGGCATAGTGATAAGCCAGTATTTAGCAAAGTTGTAACTGAAACACATCATCACCATTGCCTCTGCCCCTTCCCTTCTAGAACTTGGGAGGGTTAAGATCTTGGAAACTCTTTTCAACCGACTGGATTTTTTTCCCCCTCCAATATTAAACAGGAAAACTTGAATTCAATTACGTTGTTGTTGCTGTCACTTCTTTTAAAGTTCTAGTAAATGGTTCTCCTCGGTGGTGGGATTCAAATAATTTAACAACTGGTTCTCTGTGCTAATGACCGGCTGGATGGGCGTGGCCATGATGGGTGTGGCCAGAGGTGTGTGACAGGCAGCACTCGGCCTCTTTCACCCCTCTGGGGCATACCCCGGGTGGCATGCCCCCCACCACAGCCCATTTTGGACTTAGGAGGCCTCCCTGAAGCCTCCTGGAAGCAAAAACGGGCCATGAGTGGGGGCACGCCACACACACATACCCCACATGCCCCATTTTGGGCCTAGTAGGCTTCCTTGCACTTATCTGGGAGCCAAAATGGGGCACCTGGGGACTTCATGAAGGGGCAGGGAGGGGAGCGTGGGGCCAGCAATTTACCGATTTTCAGTACTAGAGATACTCAACTTCACCAACACTTCTTGGTAACCCAGCCGAGACATCCAAAGAAAAGTCAAAGACAAGTGAAGTGCTGTTTTTGGGGGGCGGGGGGAAAAGAACCATATTATTCCATTCCTAGAGGAATTATTTATCCAGTCCTGTGGACTTCTGACTGCAGGTAATTCTCAAGAGCTGAAGAGAGCTCAAAGCAACTTCCAGAGATGTTCAATTAATGGAGCTGAACACCGACCATCTTTTCAGAAAAGAGGGGCATTGTGGGACACCCACACACACACCCCAAAAAAAACCTGCTTCCAAGCCAAGTGCAACTTCTGTGATAGAAATTCAAAACCAGCTCTTACTAAACAAAAGTACTTGCCCTCCATCTAGATCTGGAACAAGATTTCTCTTTTGAGTTAAATGCATTCTCGCTCTCCAAGTGACGTGAACGAAAGAGCTTTTGAGAGGAGAATTGGCTCTGAATAATTTAATAACCTTCTACTGCCACCTTGGCTTTAGGAGATGTTACATCTGTATCTGAAATTGGGAAGACATTGAAAGGGAAGGCTCTTCGGCCCTCCTTCATCTTTAGGACATCCGAAATATAAACTCGTCACGAAATTGAACAAAGCCAGCCAGACAACGAAGTCAAAAGCTGAATCATTTGGGGTCTTTGAAGTCCTAGTAAACTTAAGCAGGTGACACACAAGTCTAAGGCATCTTGTAGAACGGAGACTAAAACTCCCAGCGTTCTTAGAGAAGGCGGCCATTGCTGCCTAATCTGGAAGGCTATCCTTTGTGGATGAGTGTTGACCTCCATTGCCTTCATAATTCCTGAGGTTGTGACATGGCAGCCAATCTCCACAGGGAGTCCTTTTGCTACCCGTATCAAGAAGAGGATAGACAGGTCAAATGTCTCCTTCAACAAGAGTCCAGGTTGGCCACTTCAACCACAAGATCAGTTCTGATAGATGAGAATATTTGGAGATCAGGGTTGAAGGGTATGTGCTGGGTGCTCTCTGAACTTAGTGGTTTTCTTGTGAACGTTTCATCACCCAACTAGGTTACATCATCAGTGCTAGAAGGGAGAGGGATTTGCTCTTTATTTGCCTACCAGTGGCTTGCCCTGTCAGTGTTGATCAGCTCTGAAACTGCTTTTTTAAAAAATGACACCTTTTCATCCAAGGATTCGAAGCCATTGGGGCAAAAAGACCTCAAAATTGCTCACAATTGCAAACCTTCAGTTACAATATCAGGTGATTGACAGAAAGCTCTGTTTGACATAAATAATAGGGCTTCGCCTTTTTCTGGAAGACCCTCTTAGATGTGTTGTGAATCATTTCACTCGTCATGTCAGACTTCTCAAATATCATTTCACTCCAGTACGATAAGAGTACTCCAAAAATACTCCTACTGCCCTTGAGGTTTGCCCTGAGACCCACTTAAGTTCTGGTAGCTTGCAAATATCACAAGTCTCATTTAGATTCAAATTACTCCTAAGCAAGAATGTAAGAAAGGCGATACGCACCCTACTCAAAAACTATAAATCAGGTCACAGCGGCTGTTTCTATGCCGGATTTTCCCATGACAGAAAAACAGAGGAACCGAAATGAAAATATGTCTATGGAGATTCTTAGTCATCAGTGGTGGGTTTCAGCAGGTTCTGACCAGTTCTGGAGAACTGATAGCGGAAATTTTGAGTTGTTTGGAGAACCGGTAGTAAAAATTCTGACTGGCCCCTCCCCCATCTATTCTCTGTCTTCCAAGTCCCAGCTGGTAAGGGAGGAAATGGGGATTTTGCAGTAACCTTCCTCTGCAACACCCAAGACATGCCCATCAAGACACAACACACCCACCAAGACACAACCACAGAACCGGTGGTAAAAAAATTTGAAACCCACCACTGTCAAGTCATCCTGGTTATGGTTGCACTTGTCTCCATAGACATTTAGATTTGGGGTGAACATCCTTCGAATGGTGTGGGAGTATGAACGAATTTCCAGAAAAATTGAAGACTACCCAAACCATTTGCACTACTCAGGTGACCCCGAGGACACAGATAAAGCTCCAAGTAGCTTCAACGACTCTCTAAAAAGGATGCAAATGACCACCTCTCTGCAAGGAGTACTAACTGGTCCAGGAGTCCCAGAGTCCTGACATGGGCCAGTTCTGGAGGCTGAGGAAGGCCTGGATGAGAGCTCTGCATCAGAGGCAGAGATGGGGCCAAGGCCATCGGGGAGTGAGGGGCAGACTCCAGAGCCTCCAGAGACTGATAGGAGTGAGGCAGAGGAACAGCAGGAGCCTGTTCCCAATGCACTCATGAGAAGAGCTGCCGGAAGGCAACAGCAGCTCAAGCAAAGAGGACAACTCGGGAGTACGGCCAAGAGATGATTGGCCCCTCCCATAAGGCTTAAAACAGACCAACAATGGCGTTTGGGCTTTGCCAGAAAACAACATTGGTAGCTTCGTCTTCTTCTTCGTCTACGTCTTGTATTTATTTTTGTATCTGTGACTTCTGAACGTTTGCCAAGAAAGGCCTTTGGCAGTTCGCCTAATTGGACCAAGGTTTGCGATAAGACTGAGGAATTTGTGTTGGGAGGAATTTGCTTTAATTTAGTTGAATGACGTTGGGAATGAAGTTATTCTCAGCGGTTCGAATAAAGTTTGTTTGTTTTTTCACGGACTGATTTTCCTGCTACTTACTTGGGCCTGGGCCACAACATTGACAGCCACATTTTTTAGAAGAAATGTAGCTTTGGGGAGGAAGGAAACCAATCGTGCAGTTGCTTTAAAAGTAAAACAAGGTTTAAGAACAAAAATAAAGTGAAAGCAGTTGGGAAGGGGAAGCGGTAAATTTTGTGCAAGGCGGGGGGGGGGGGTAAGAAAAATAAGTTATCCCTTTTGTTTTTGTTTTAAAAAATTGCTCCTTTACAGCCATGCAAAATATTTCAATAAGTTCCTTTTAATATATATGATAATGAGAATGTGCTTATAGGCAGGGTGAGGGCGAGAAACTATAAGCCAAGCAAACAGATGTCTTGTCAACAAGGTTTAAAATTTAGAATCATCGGGGCCTTTTTAAGAAACAGAGTTAGTGTGACATAAAACTGAAGCATATTATAATATTTCAAACTCACCCTGCTGGATGTGACATTTTTGTCTCATTAAAATGAAGAATGACACAGCCGGAGAGACGGATCCGTTCCTCGGCTTTGTATCCAGAGTTCAAAAGATGTCTCGGGCAAATTGCTCCAAAGAGACAAAGCATAAAGCACTTTGAACATGGCGTTGCATACCGTTAATTCCATGGCTTTTTGGAAAATTGGGAGCGGCGCACCACGGTGGCCAAAGAAATCAGTGGCTGGCTATAGAACCTTCTGGACCATTGGTGGTCTCTATTTAACAAGCACCGGTTCCTCTGGATGGATCTCGGTTGCTAAAATTGCTGGCAGCTCATGGAGGGGTTTTTTGGGGGGGTTCCTTCGGAGACAACGGAAGTGCCAAGCGCAAAGCATTTTCAAACCCAAGGATTGGACCCGTGGTGAAATCCAAATTTTTTTACTACCCGTCCTGTGGGCGTGGCTTGGTGGGTGTGGTGTGGCTTGGTGGGCATGGCAGGGAAAGAATACTGCAAAATCTCCATTCCCTGCCCACTCCTGGGGGAAGGATATTGCAAAATCCCCATTCCCTCCCCACTCCTGGGGGAAGGATATTGCAAAATCCCCATTCCCACCCCATTCTGGGGCCAGCCAGAGGTGGTATTTGCCGGTTCTCTGAACTACTCAAAATTTCCGCTACCGGTTCTCCAAACTGCTCAAATTTTCCGCTACCAGTTCGTCAGAACCTGTCAGAACCTGCTGGATTTCACCCCTGGAGTAGCTTAAGGCGTTTGTCTCTTACAGAAGTTGGATCCTGAAAAAAAAATGTTGAACAGGAGGGGCTGACCTTCCACGAACAGCAAAGTCAGAGATCTTTAGCTGGGTTTATGAGCTATGCTGTTATTAAGAGAAATCCATTGGAATTTTGAGTAGCTAAGTAAACGTTATGGCTCTGCCTTTAAAATTAATGGGAGAAGACTCCTGATGTTACAGCACACATTTCAGCAACAATTATCCTGACTTTTCAGGCATCAGAAATTGGGGGGTGGGGGTGGGGGGGCGGAGGTCTAACAAGCTACGCAGACAGCGCCCAACTCAGCTTCCAGATGGGATACAAGAATAGTCATATTTACATCCATAGGATTCCAGTTTTCAGCAGAAGAAGCCGATAGCAAACCTTGGATTTGCTTAATAACTTCAGTCTTTGCTTAGTGACCATCGCAAAAAAAAATGTATCCTAAAATCAAGTCAGTCACAACTGGAAAAAATAGCACTTTTGGGACAACCATGACTTGGATGATGGAGAATCCCCATAAAAAAATAAAATAAAAATACAACTAAGTTAAAACAATAATTTATTGTTTTGATTCATCTTGTCAACATCCAGCTTTCGTATCCCTCCCAAAAAAAGACCAGGGTCGTTTCATTTCTGAAAAGCCCACTGTTCGTTGAATACATGGCATGGTATTTGCAAGGTAAAACTAACTCTGGAATTCTCAGGCAGCAAATCATAGCAGCCGTGTTTCTCCAAAAATAAGACAGGGTCTAACATTAATTTTTGCTTCAAAAGACCCATTAGGGTTTATTTTCCAGTTAGATCTTATTTTGGGGAGAAATACGGTACTAAATGTGTCCATCTGGCTGACAATCTTAACTGAGGCTTATTTTGTGGGGTTGGACTTATATTACGAGCATCCTGAAAAAATCATGCTAGAGTTTATTTTCCAATTGGGTCTTATTTTGGGGGAAATAAGGGACTAAATAGTAAGAGCAAGAGCACTTAGACTTATATACTGCTTCACAGTGCTTCACAGCCCTCTCTAAGCGGTTTACAGAGTCAGCCTCATGCCCCCAACAATCTGGGTCCTCATTTTACTCATCTCGGAAGGATGGAAGGCTGAGGGAGGAAGGGAGGGATGGATAGCTGGATGGATGGATGGATGGAAGGGAGGGAGGGAGGGAGGGAGAGGAATAGCCCTTAGACTTATATACTGCTTCACAGTGCTTCACAGCCCTCTCTAAGTGGTTTACAGAGTCAGCCTTTTGCCCCTAATAATCTGGGTCCTCGTTTTACCCACTTCGGAAGGATGGAAGCCTGGGTCAACCTTGAGCCTAGTGAGATTTGATCTGCCAAACTGCTGGCAGCTGGTAATCTAACCACTGTGCCACCGCGGCTCATGATGCATTCATCTGGCTGACAAACATAACTGGGGCTTATTTTGGGGCGGGGATTGTAGAATTTATATTACAAGCATCCTGAAAAATCATGCTAGAGCTTATTTTCCAGTTGGGTCTTATTTTCAGGAAAATGGGGTATTTGACAATGACTTTCCCAGTCAAACCCCCAGACTTCCATGTAGATCATATAAACAAGTTCTCTTCATTATGGGTGCCTTCTTCTTCCCATGTGTTAATACGTCCTTGAGAAGTTTCCAGACTCTCAAACTCCTCAGAAGAACTGCAGAAAATTCGTTTTCCCTAACTAACCCATTTATAATTAACACACATACACACGTACTCCTTTCACAATTGGCAAATTGAAACGAAAAGGCACGTAGCTGCCAAGTTTTCATTCTTGGCAGACATGTCCCAAGATTGTCTGTATTGGCAGTAGAACTCTTTGGTTGCAACCATCGGTAAATGATAAATGTTTTCCTGAGTTTCGACTGATTTAAAAATGGTAAGTCCACTAGCCAGGAAGGAAAATGTTTGGGTGCTTTGTCCTAACACAGCGAACCAGAAGGTGAGACCTCCATTACTTTTGCAAAACCCCTCCCATTCTTTTATTGTTGTTAGTTGTGAAGTCGTGTCCGATCCATCGCAACCCCATGGATGATGTTCCTGCAGGCCTTCCTGTCCTGTAACATCCTCTAGACTCCATTGAAGCTCACGCTGACTGCTTCAGTGGCTCCATCCAGCCATCTTGTTCTCTACTGTCCCCTTCTTCTTTTGCCCTCCATCTTTCCCAGAATTCGGCTCTTCTCCAGGGAGTCCTTCCTTCTCATTAGGTGGCCAAAGAATTTGAGTTTCCTCTTCAGGATCTGGCCTTCTAAAAAGCAGTCAGGGTTGATCTCCTCTAAGACTGACCAGTTGGATTGCCTTGCAGTCCAAGGGACTCACAGGAGTCTTCTCCAGCACCAGAGTTCAAAGGCCTCCATTCTTTGGCTTTCAGCCTTCCTTATGGTCCAACTTTCACAGCCGTACATTGCAACTAGGAAAACCATCGCCTTGACTATATGCACTTTTGTTGGCAGGGTGATGTCTCTGCTTTTTAGAGTGCTGCCTTGATTTGCCATAGCTTTCCTCCCCAGGAGCAAGCGTCTTTTAATTTCTGGGCTGCAGTCCCCCTCCACGTTGATATTGGAGCCCAGGAAAATAAAATCTGTTACTACCTCCATTTCTTCCCCATCTATTTGCCAAGAATTGAGAGGGCCAGGTGCCATGATCGTAGTTTTGTTAGTATTGAGTTTCAAGCCAACTTTTGCACTTTCCTCCTTCACCTGCATCAAGAGGCTTATTCTCAGAAATGGCCAGATTTCCCTTCCCTAGTCTAATCCATCCATTGTCAACACAATCTCTCTAAGCAAGGATTGGTGTTTAACAGCTTGCAAAGCTTTTTCTAAGGCCCCCATTTGAAAACCGATGTCAGGGAGCGGAAATCTTTCTATTCAGACCTGTTTGGATCTTTTTGTAAGCTTTCCTGCAGATAATTGCTTTGAATGATCTTTTTTTATAAAAAGAAAGAAAGAAAGAAACACAGCCCAACCGATGGAATCAGAGAAACTGCATAGTATTTATCTGCCTTCTGAAGAGGACAATGCAATTTTCAACTCCATCTTGGAGATTCTAGATTAATTTTCTCGGGGTCCTAATAAAGAGAGCAGAGAGCTTCAAAGCCGCAATTAGAGATTAAAGCTTGGCTCCTCCAGTGATACAGCATTAGCTCCAAATTTTGCAGAATTACGGAGTTGGGAGGGACCGCCAAATCTATGGTGTTCAGCCCCCTGTTCAGGGCAGGAAACCAAGTTATGGCAGACCCTCCCTCAACAGATTTCTATCCAGCCTAAATGAGGAAATATCCAGGGCAGGGGTCTTCAAACTTAGCACCTTTAAAGACTTGTGGATTTCAGCTCCCAGAATTCCTCCGCCAGCCATGCTGTCCGGGGAATTCTGGTGTTATGGAATGAAGTGACCAAGCAACACTCCTGGGTCAATCAGAGAGAGAGTTTATTGCGCAAGACTCATAAGCCAGGTTCCAATCTAGGCTTAGAGTAAAGTCTCCATGCTTGTATGACACATTATATACTTTTCTAAACAAAGGATTCTGCTAACACAGCAACTTTTCCATATATGGTTAACATACATTTGTCATTTTTAATTGTCATTTTCTTAATTATTAAAAGTTTTACATTATCTCATCCACACTCATAATTCTTCTTGTATTTTGGCTGAAGTACAAATTTCTTCTTGTTGAAGGACAAGTTTTAGCCCATGTGGATGCCCATGACCTAACCACCTTTAGCCATCTGTCTTCTGACAAACTAGGGATACTCCTTTCTTCTGACAGGCCATGGGGGCCTCGTTAGAGCATCAAAGGAAATTATATCTTGGCTTTTGTATTCTCTGCAGCTGCACATATTTCTTGTCTTCAGAATATAGTTGCTTTTAGAATATATTTTATAAAGAATATATAAAGGTATCCAAAGATCATCTATCCTGACCCACATTACTGGGAGTTGAAGTCCACAAGCTGAAGTTCACAGATCTTAAAAGGTGCTAAGTTTGGAGATCCCAACTCTAGTTTTTTTATTTATTTATTTAATTTATATGCCGCCCTTCTCCGGAGACTCAGGGCGGCTTACAATGCGTTAAGCAATAGCCTTCATACTTTTTTGTATATACCTGCTTAGTAGGGCTTTTGGCCCCCCCAAGCGGTGTTCTTTTTTATACAAAGTCAGCTTATTGCCCCCACAAACTGGGTCCTCATTTTACCTACCTTGAAAGGATGGAAGGCTGAGTCAACCTTGAGCCTAGTGAGATTCGAACTTGCAATAATTGCAGGCAGCTGGTGTCACTTTAGCACCACTTAAGCTGAGGCGCCACCAGGCCCTTGATGGAAGTCTACCATCGTTCATCGGTTCTGTTCACTGAAGACATTGTAGTGGGAAGGTGGGGCATTAGCAAAATTAGACAACTGCTGCCTGGATAGATGATGACAATAGGGGAAGAGCCTGGTTAGCTCAGCAGACTAAAAGCGTTGTGATTAACACCAGCAATTTAAATTTAAAAATTATTAAAAGTATTAAATTTAAGGCCAAAATTAGCTAAAAACCACAAAAATTTAAGAACTCCAAAAATTAAAAATGAATTATGAAGCTAGCCCTGCCTGTCGGAAGAACAGGGTCTTAAGAGCACAGCGGAAAACTTGGAGGTCAGAGATCTTGTGTATGTCCGGGGGCAGTTCATTCCAACAGGCAGGGGCTCCCACAGAGAAGGCTCTTCCCCTGGATGTCACCAGCCGACATAATTTGACCGACGGCACCCTGAGGAGTCCCTCTCTGTGGGAGCGAACTGGACAGTGAGAGGCTATCGGTGGCAGAAGGTGGTCTCGTAGGTATCCAGGTCCTGAGCCATGGAGTGCTTTAAAGGTGGTAACCAACACCTTGAATCGCACCCGGAAGACCACTGGGAGCCAGTGCAGCTTGCGCAGGAGAGGTGTTACATGGGAGCAATGAATTGCACCCATAATCACCCGCGCGGCCGCATTCTAGACCAGTTGGAGCCTCTGAGTGCTCTTCAAGGGGAGCCCCATATAGAGAGCATTACAGTAGTCCAGCCGGGAGGTTACAAGGGCATATTGCAGAGTTTCCTCTTCTCTATGGACATGTGAGTAAGCCAGAGGAACTGAAGGCCACTGGAGAGATGTTGGCATAACACAGGGAAAGATTTTCACAGATACAGGCACGTGCGGGAACTCGATGCCCCATGTAGAAAAAGCTCCCCGACGTTTTTCACCTTCTTTGAAAAACTTATCTAAAGCAATCTGTTTCCCAGCCAAACGGGGGGGGGGGGGGGGGGAAATGGCTGGGGGATGGAGGAGGAGGGGGGTGGGTAGATGAGAAGAAAGTTCTGCTATTTTTGGCACAAGGCTCCTAGTCAGCCTTTTCTGCTGCCATGTCCAGAAATGAATGCATTAAATGCGCAAATGACAGGACCCGTTTGAAGTTCCAGATAAGGCAGTAAGGTTGGGTTTAATGGAAACCAAGAAACGTCCCCTTAAATCAACGGGAGAATATTGAGGAGGGGAAGAGGTTGCTGAGCCCCTCCCTGTACAGAGAAGGGAGTGAGAATCACTCTGCCAATGGTCTTTTTTTGGGGGGGGACAAAATGGTCCCTGTTGCGTAATTGCTTACGGCCCAGCAAATCTGTGTTCAGAACAGAACGTCTCCCAGCTGCTTGCAAAAACAGAGAGAACCAAAATGTAGAAACAGGTCAAGGAGTCGTGGTATCCTGACCACAATGGAACGCTTGTGTCAATGAAATCAGAAGTGTTTGCGTTGGCAGCCGCCGTCAAAAGAGCCTCAAAGGCCACCTTCCTTTTGCCAGGAAGATGTGATGTTTGAAAGAGGGTTTGAAAAGAGGGGCAAAGGGACAAAGATGAACGATAAACCTAGTCTGCTTGAGGGAGGGAGGGAGGGAGGGAAGGGAAGGGAAGGGAAGGGAAGGGAAGGGAAGGGAAGGGAAGGGAAGAAGGATGAGTGACGGACAGATGAACAGAAGAAAGGAAGAAGGAAGGAGAGAAGGGAGAAGGAAAGAGAAGGGAGATGCAAGGAAGGAAGGAAGGAAGGAAGGAGGGGAGAGGAGAGGAGAGGAGAGGAAAGAAATATAAAATAAGAAGGAAGGAGAGGAGAGGAGAGGAGAGGAGAGGAGGAGAGGAGAGGAGAGGAGAGGAGAGGAGAGGAGAGGAGAGGAGGAGAGGAGAGAAGGAGAGGGGAGGAGAGGAAAGGAGATGGGGAGGGGAGAGGAGAGGAGGGGAGGGGAGGGAGGGGAGGAGAGGGGAGGAGAGGAAAGGAGATGGGGAGAGGAGAGGAGAGGAGGGGAGGGGAGGAGAGGGGAGGAGAGGAAAGGAGATGGGGAGAGGAGAGGAAATGGGAGGAAGAGGAGAGGAGAGGAAAGGAAAGGAGATGGGGGGAGAGGAGAAGAGAGGGGAGGGAAGGGGAGGAGACTGCCTGGACAAGTCCGTGTGTCATGCGTGTGTTTGTGCTCGTGCGTTATGAGTTTCTATGACACGGTGGATTTTTAAAATTCTGTCAGTCTCTCAAAGTCACCTATATGTGAGTTGGGCAGCTCTATAGACCCGTTGAATGGATAATAAATAAAATAAAATTATAATGCATACAATAAACTCGGTTTCAGAGAAAAGGGAGATGACCAAAGGGGGGGGGTTGTCCACTTTCAGTTGTGGCCCTGAGTAAAGCTGAACATCTGGCAGGAGGACCTCATGTCCTCAACCTCTCAAGGTTCATGTATTTTGCACGGTTGAAGGCATCCGGACTTGGAGATAGACGAGACGTGCGTTCTTCAAGGCCCCGTTACAGGAAACTGTCTGTGCCTCTATTGGGGTTCAGGGAGGAAAATATTCAGAGTTGCTTGAACTCCGGACTGCAAACTCCAACCAGCACCATGCATTGCCTCGAAACATGGTTTGTATCTTAAATGACACTTTCCCTCCATGTTTGATGTCTGAGCTGCCACTTGTACGGATTCCTGTAATGTGGAATGACAGAAACATGAGTCCTAGGAAAACAGCTCTGCCCAGAACACCACAGGGGGTTCTGTCTATCTTTCCAAGAGCACAAGAACAGAACAACTGGATGGGGGATGCTGTTTGTCACCCAAAACACCAGAAATCTGAAAATTTAGGAAAGAACTAGCTATCTTTTTAGATGATCTACAGCTAAATTAGGTTTTGGAACTAGATTAAATCTTTTCTTTCGTCCACTTTCTCTCCTTCTCTTTCTCCTCTTGCTCTCCTTCTCCCTCTCCCTCTTCTCCTTCTCTTTCTTCCACTTTCTCTCCTTCTCTTTCTCCTCTTGCTCTCCTTCTTTCCTTTCTCCTTCTTCCTCTTTCTCTCCTCCTTTCTTCTCCTGCTCTCCTTCTCCTTCTTCTTCCCTTTCTCCTTCTTCCTCTTTCTCTCCTTTTTCTTCTCTTGCTCTCCTTCTCCCTCTCCTTCTTCCCTTTCTCCTTCTTCCTCTTTCTCTCCTCCTCTTTCTCCTCTTGTTCTTCTTCCCTTTCTCCTTCCTCTTTCTCTTCTCATCTTTCTCCTCTTACTCTTCTTCCCTTTTCTTTCTTCCACTTTCTCTCCTTCTGTTTCTCCTCTTGCTCTCCTTCTCCCTCTCCCTCTTCTCCTTCTCTTTCTTCCACTTTCTCTCCTCCTCTTTCTCCTCTTTCTCTTCTTCTTCCCTTTCTCCTTCTTCCTTTTTCTCTCCTCCTCTTTCTCCTCTTGCTGTCCTTCTCCCTCTTCTTCTTTCCTTTTTTCCTTCTTCCTGTCCTCCTTCTCTTTCTCCTCTTGCTCTTCTTCCCTTTCTCCTTCTTCCTCTCCTTCTCTTTCTCCTCTTGCTCTCCTTCTCATCTTCTTTCCTTTTTTCCTTCTTCCTCTCCTTCTCCTTATCGCTCTTCCTCAGCTAAGCAGCTCATACAATATATGCCATAATATTCTTTAAGGATTTGTACACTAGGGCCACCAACAAGGTGCTCAAATACTCTAGGAGACTGATTCAGAGCTAAAATGTAGGTCAAAACACAAGCAGCCTATTATGCAGAACCCACAAAAAGTTACAGCTATGATATTTTGGTACCAGATAAAAGAACTAATCGAGGAAAACATGTTCACATTTTAATGTCTCACCAGGCATCACACCCAGGTTGGAGAAGACACCACAAATCTCAAGGACTTCATACTAGTAGACATTCCTTTGGTCAATGACCCATCAGGTTGCTTTCATTCCCAGAAGCGAGCTTAACAGACAGCATAAGTTACACCTACTAATCTACTCAAAGTCTTCTGTGATGACCTAATGAAGCCTCCTCAGGACTATGAAGAGAAAATTAGAATACTTTCCTAACTTTGCCACTTTAAGCCTGTAGTTGAGTCATCTGGCCAAAAGAACAGGCCCCTACTAAGTGTTCTTTTTTATACAATTGCCCGCACAATCCGGGTCCTCATTTTACCTACCTCAGAAGGATGGAAGGCTGAGTCAACCTTGAGCCTGGTGAGATTTGAACTCGCAGTAACTGCAGGCAGCTGGCAACAAAGTGCTACTTAACAGCACTTCAATCCGCTGCATCACCAAGGCTCTTGTGCTCAAGGCTCTACCCAGGACTCATGAGAGTTAACTTTGAGTCATCAGTGGAAATCCATTTATTTATTTTTTTGAAGGGCCTTAAGGCGGCCTTGGAGAAAATGAACGCATTCAGTCACCAAGGACGAACCTCCTTGTAGGGTATGTCAGCCTTAACATTTACTCAGCTGGAGAAGATTCTCCTGCCGTGATGCTACGTGAGTTTTCCTGACTCACCTAATCTTTTCTAAAAAGAGGAGAGGGGAGGGGAGGAGAGGAGAGGGAAGGGGAGGAGGGAATGGCCTACGGTCATGTTTTTTTTTTAGCTTTGGCAATTTTAAGATGTGTGGCCTTCAACTCTCAGAATTCCCCAGCCCAGCATATGGAGAATTGAAAAAAACAGGAAGAACTTTGTATTCTAGTCCATGGAAGAGAAAGATTGATCAATGTCTTCCTGTATTTGAGGGACTGTCACAGAGAAGACCTATCCCCATAGTATGATCTTATGTCTAAGAATATTTACCCATGTAGTACAGCTATATTACTGTTATCCGTCTCATCTTTTCTACGACCTTCTCTTATTGGTATTGGTATTATGATTATTATTACTTTGTTGTTGCGTGCACACTGAGAGCTTATACACTGAAGACAAGTTCCTTGTGTGTCTAATTATACTTGGCCAAATGTCCTGTCTTGTCCTGTCCTGCCCTATTCTTTGTTCTACTCTACTCTACTCTACTCTACTCTACTCTACTCTACTCTACTCTACTCTACTCTACTCTACTCCACTCCACTCCACTCCACTCCACTCCACTCCACTCCACTCCACTCCACTCCACTCCACTCCACTCCACTCCACTCTTTGTTCTATCCTATCCTATCCTATCCTATCCTATCCTATCCTATCCTATCCTATCCTATCCTACCCTACCCTACCCTACCCTACCCTACCCTACCCTACCCTATCCTTTGTTCTGTTCTACTCTACTCTACTCTACTCTACTCCACTACACTACACTACACTACACTACACTACACTACACTACACTACACTACACTACACTCTACACTCTACACTCTACACTCTACACTCTACACTCTACACTCTACGCTACACTCTACACTCTACACTCTACTCTACTCTTTGTTCTATCCTGTCCTGCCCTGTCCTACTCTATAAAGCATCTGAGGGCAGGACAAGAAGTAAAGGGTGGGAGATCATTAAAGAGAGTTCCAACCTGGAGCTAAGGAGAAATAGGGGTGACGTCTTCCAATATTTGAGCGGCTGTCAGAGAGAGAAGGGACTCAGCTTATCCAAAGAACCTGAGGGCAAGACAAGAAGTCACAGGTGGAAAATCATCAAGGAAAGATCCAACCTAGAACTCAGAAGGCATTTCCTGCATCTAAGAACAATCAGTGGGACAGCTTTCTGCCACCAGAAGAGGTGGGTGCTCCATGAATGGACGTTTTCAAGAAGATCCCAGATAGCCATTTGTCCAGAACGGGATAAGCTCTCCTGCTTGAGAAGGATTAGAAAATCTCTAAAGTCCCTTCCAACTTTATCATCTTCTTTATGTTCTTCAAATCTTCCCTCCCCTAAAGCTCCGAATCGTAAATGCTGCTGAGCAAACCCAACACCTCCTTAGTGAATTTCAGAGATTATTTTTCTGTACTCTAACAGGTATTTTATTAGGCATTCAATTCTGATTTTTCCTGGAGTTAAGGGAGTTTTTTTCCCCCCCCCCCCTCTCTTCCCCTTTGTATGTCTGCGTGTGTTGTTTTGCTGCGGAGAAGGGACTATACTTTTTCTCCGAGCCTGAATTTCAACAACTTTTGCCTCCGAGTGAGGGATGATTTATTCTCTCAGCTTGTGGCTGCAGGAATTGCTCATTAGCTGTTATTGATAGTGTACACTTTCCCTTTCAACTCCACCAGCTTTCTCCCACCGTTAGGTTTTAAAGAAATATCCCACTTCCAAATCCACTCCCCAGTTTATTCCACCAGCGTGGTTGGCTGCACCGGCTGAGACGGTTTAAATAAATATCCCAGATTATTGCAACGATGATTAAAATCTCATCCTCGCTGTTATCCGACCGTCAGACAGACAATGGCAAAAGCATTTAATAGGGACCCAGCTTCACAAAAATAGCATTCACGCCGTTTATAAGCTCTGCCCTCGGCAACATGGCAACGTGACAGACTGTCCTCGACTTACGACCCCAATTAGGACTGGAATTTTGGTTGGTAAGCGAGGACCACGGTGAAGCAAATAACCGTTATAAGCTCTGTGCTCTGCAAGGTGACAATGCAGTGATAGTCCTTGACTTACGATCCCAATTAGGACTGGAATTTTGGTTGCTAAAATGAGGACAATCGTGAAGCAAATCATGGACTTCATTTATGACCATTTTTATCACAGTCACTAAGTGAATCACAAGTGAATTTATTTATTTATTTTATTTGTTGTGAGCCGCCCTATTTCCACAGGACTCAGGGCAGCTCACAACAATTAAAAACAGAACAGACAAACCATTAAAACAGAAGTCTAGGTTAAAATTAAGAAATTCAATAAAATCTAGATTAAACCCCCATCAGTCCAAGGCGGCCAGGTGAAATAGCCAAGTTTTCAGTCCACGGAGGAAAGAGCGAAGGTCGGGGGTCACCTGGAGCTCCAGAGGGAGTTGATTCCAAAGGGCGGGTGCGCCCACAGAGAAAGGTCTCTCCCTGGGGGTCGCCCGCTGACACTGTCTGGCCGACGTAGGCCCCACCCTGAGTAGGCCCCCCCTGTGGGAGCACACCGGGCGATGGGAAGCTGTTACTGGCTGCAGATGGTCCACCAAATATCCCGGGCCTAGGCCCCGTGGACATGGCTTGTCAGAAGATGGTTGGGAAAGTCATAAATCGTGATCATGTGACCACAGGGTGCTGCAGCCAAGGTCAATCCAAGCCAAGGGGCTCAAATTATGACCGCAAGTTAAACCAGCGGTCATAAGTCAAGGGCTATCCGTAGCGTAAAGCTAACCCTTCCCTTCCCGCCCCCATCCCTTCCTTGCAGAGACCACTATCCATAAAATAGGAACAGGTAATGCTCAGAGGCAGGGTCCTTAACCTCGGGTCAATGAATCCCTTTGGGGAATGGGGTGTCTGTGAATTTGGATGGGAGGGAGGCGAGAAATTTATTTTCATTAACCTTTAACTGAAATTGAGGTTTCCAATTCAATAACAGATGAAGGCAACGGGGTAATTTATGGCCTCTGGACTCCAAAACTATTTGTTAACTTCAAGCAAGCTCAGGATTTAAAACTGATTCTACCCTTAAGAAAGGGAAGCTGGGAATCCTGCATTCAGTTTTGGTCGCCACGATGTAAAAAAAAGATGTGGAGACTCTAGAAAGAGTGCAGAGAAGAGCAACCAAGATGATTAGGGGACTGGAGGCTAAAACATAGGAAGAACGGTTGCAGGAACTGGGTATGTCTACTTTGATGAAAAGAAGGACCAGGGGAGACATGATAGCAGTCTTCCAATATCTCAGGGGCTGCCCCAAAGAAGAGGGAGCGAAGCTATTCTCCAAAGCGTCTGAACGAAGGACAAAAAGCAATGGGTGGAAACTAATCAAGGAGAGAAGCAACTTAGAACCAAGAAGAAATTTCCTGACAGTGAAGACAATTCATCCGTGGAACAACTTGCCTGCAGAAGTTGTGAATGCTCCAACACTGGAAGTTTTTAAGAAGAGGTTGGACAACCATTTGTCTGAAGTGGTGTAGGGTTTCCGGCCTAAGCAGGGGGTTGGACTAGAAGACCTCAAAAGTCCCTTCTAACTCTGTTATTCTTTTGTAAGCATTGTCTTGTTATTGATCGAATAAAGCAGATGTTTTAATGAAAAGCAGGATGAGGGGTGACATGATAGCCAACTATGCTGCCTGGGAAATTCTTGGACTTGAAGTCCACACATCTTTTTTTTTTTAATCTTTTTTTTTTAAAAATTTAAGACAGACAAACATTTAATACATCAATCCTCCCTTCCCTGTGACGCCTTGGTGTTATCTTCTAGGCTTCTTTTCCATCTTCCATAAATTTCTTCTATCTTCATATTCATCCAAACTATTCCAACATTTCATTTCTAAATCAATATTATAGTCATCATTTGTACACAACTAGAGTATCAGTCATTTATATCTCTTTTCCAACCAACTATGAAAATAATTCCATGTTTTAAAATATTCTGCTTCCTCCTTATCTTTAATCATCAAAGTTAATCTATTCATTTCTGCACAGTCCAAAAACAATTTTTATTACTTCTTCTTCCAAAGGTATTTTCTCTGATTTCCAATTTTGAGCTTACACAATTCTTGCAGCTTTAAGTCCACACATCTTGAAGTTGCCAAAGTTGAGAACCATTACCTGGAGGAGAAACCTTATGGATTTCTCTCTCAATCTCCCGAATAGATCCCTGCTATTTCCTTTGCGCTGGTAATATTTGCTTTCCAGCTGTGCAAATGCTGCACTATTGATCGATAAAAGCAAAAAAGCTAAAGTCATTTGCCAGAAAAGCCCTGATTATATTCTCTGCTCTTCAGCGCTCTCTGACCCTCCATACTTCCAGCTACAGCTCTAACACCTCGCTTCTGTCGCAGGCAATAAGCTTCGTTTTTTGGAATTACACCGAAGATTTGACTGGTCTTGCATTGCAAAATCTGCTCCCGTCAACAAATCTGTCACGAATTCTAACATACGGGAAAGCAAGGGGGGAATCTGTCTGTGTTTGTGCTTGTATGTAAATTGTGTTTTTTTCTCCCTGCAGTACAGGTGCTCTTCTTTAAAAAGAGAGTTTTATTTGCGCAGAGGCTCTCAAAGTTCTCATGGGATCCTTCCAGGTTCACCAGGTTTTCTTTGTAAGGGGAACACCAAAATGTTTGTGTAGCTTCAAATTCAACAGCCATGCTATTTCTATTATTTATTTGTTTATTTATTTGTTTAGATTTGTATACCGCCCTTCTCCTTACGGACTCAGGGCGGTGGACAGCCAAATAAAAGACAGTACACAAAAGTTAAAAATTACTTTAAAAAAGCATATAACATTGGCTAAAATTAAGACCATTAAATATTTAAAATACCCAACCCTATAATACAAATCTTAAAAATTCAGCAGGGTCAGGCTAGGCCAGCAAGCTGAAAGAGGTGAGTTTTCAGGGCCCGACGAAAAGTTCTACCAGCTAACGCATATCCCAACTGTGTGTTTGGGGTGTTGACACACCGTCTAAAAACAAGGGGGACTCCAAACATGACAACTTTAAGACTTCGTGTACTTCAACGCCCAGAATTCCCTAGTCAGGCAGGCTAAGGAATTCTGGGAGTTGAAGTCCACAAGTCTTCAATTTGCCAAGTTTGGAGTTCCCTGGTCTAAAGGTAAAGGTAAAGGTTCCCCTCGCACTTATGTGCTAGTCGTTCCCGACTCTAGGGGGCAGTGCTCATCTCCGCTTCAAAGCAGGAGAGCCAGCACTGTCCAAAAATGTCTCCGTGATCATGTGGCCGGCATGACTCAACGCCAAAGGCGCATGGAACGCTGTAAACTTCCCACCAAAGGGGGTCCCTATTTTTCTACTTGCATTTTTTTATGTGCTTTTGAACTGCTAGGTTGGCAAAAGCTAGGACAACTAACGGGAGCTCACCCCATTATGCGGCATTAGGGATTCAAACTGCTGAACTGCCAACCTTTTGATTGACAAGCTCAGCATCTTAACCACTGAGCCACCATGTCCCTCTGGTCTAAACCAACAGCAATTCAATGGAAGTAAAAAGTTGAAGAGCCCTTCAGGTTTCTTCTCCTCCCTGAAATTGCTCTAGGATAGTGATGACGAACCTTTTCGTCACCGAGTGCTGAAAAGGGAACACACATGCTCGTTGGGGACACGCCTCAGAAGAGAAGCTGCCAAGTAGGCACGCCAAGAAATGAACTTCCAGTTTCCAGCATGCACATGCACACTAGCCAGCTTGTCTTCCAGTTACTGGCATGCATGATGATCAACTGGCCAGCGTGCATGTGCAAAATGGAAACTGGAAGATCAGCTCTTCCAGTTTTTTGCACTGCCGCACGCACAAAAAACAGCTGATCGTCATGCACAGATGTGCACTAGAAAGCCAGAAGAGAAATGGGTGATGCTGCATATGCCAGTCAACATGGCTCCGTATCAGGAAATGCTACTGGCTCAGACAGGTTCGGGCAAACCGATAGTAATAAAAGCTACCAGTTCGGGCAAACTGGTAGTAAAAAAAATGCTACCAGTTCAGACGAACTGGTATTTCCAACGATCAGCTGTGCTGCATGATTTATATTCGCTAGATAGCAGGAAATCCTGCTTTCTAGCTACTCTAAATCGCACAGCACAGCTGTTCCACCTCCCTCGCTGTTCTACTTACCTTAGAAAAGGCTTCCTAAGCCTTCTTTTTCAGTGCTGCGCAGTAGCGCCTGCGGTGCATACGCATGTGAAGCACATGTTCATCACACACTGCTCATGTGTGCACACAGAAAACCAGTAGCAGATGTTTGAGGATTTCAACACTTCTCCACATGCCACTTCGGGCACAGATTCATCATCACGGCTCTAGGAGAATCTTGCCCCACTCCCTATACAGGTAGTCCTTGACTTATAACCAGTGGCTTACCAACCTTTTGAAGTTCGGATGGACCCCCCAAAAGACACATACAACCACTGCAAGGAATGAGTTACCAGTTTTGAAACTTGCTTTATTTTTCAAGAGCTATTGTTCGACGTCCATCTCTTTCGCCCTTCAGAGCAGCACTCCGCCATGGGAGATAAATATTTAGCTATCTCTCTGACACCATTCTCAGCATGGCAATGATGTCTGGACCCCACAAAAACTCACATCCAGAAAGCAATTGCGAAGACCAGCAGTGCTGGCAGGAAAGAGGTGGCATTGCCATGGAAACGCAGCACACCACCCTAAGCCTCGCTTGCAGTACACGAGATTTTTCAATGCAGAATTGTTCCTGTAGATTTGTATCAAAACAACTGGACACACAAGTCCAGCTTCAGGGGGTTTGCTCTCTTTCTTTGGGCGGGTGGGGGGAGCACGTTTAGCATTGTGAGGCTCGAGACCGAAAAGGCAACTCTGGAAACTGTGGCTTTTCTTCTTCTTTATCTTCGCTTTATAAGGCCTTGGAAATGCCACACTTGGAATCTTGCATTCCGTTTTGGTCACCATGATGTAAAAAAGATGTGGAGACTCTAGAAAGAGTGCAGAGAAGAGCAACCAAGATGATTAGGGGATTGAAGGCTAAAACATAGGAAGAACGGTTGCAGGAACTGGGTGTGTCTACTCTGATGAAAAGAAGGACCAGGGGCGACAGGATAGCAGTCTTCCAATATCTCAGGGGCTGCCCCAAAGAAGAGGGAGTCAAGCTATTCTCCAAAGCACCTGAGGGCAGGACAAGAAGCAATGGGTGGAAACTAACCAAGGAGAGAAGCAAACTAGAACTAAGGAGAAATTTCCTGAGATTTAGAACAATTCATCAGTGGAACAACTTGCCTCCAGAAGTTGTGAATGCTCCAACACTGGAAGTTTTTAAGAAGAGGTTGGACAACCATTTGTCTGAAGTGGTGTAGGCTTTCCTGCCTAAGCAGGGGGTTAGACTAGAAGACCTCCAAGGTCCCTTCCACCTCTGTTATTCTATTCTATCTTCATAAAGGTAAAGGTAAAGGTTCCCCTCACACATATGTGCTAGTCTTTCCCGACTCCAGGGGGCGTTGCCCATCTCCATTTCAAAGGCGAAGAGCCAGTGCAGTCCAAAGACGTCTCCGTGGTCATGTGGCCGGCATGACTCAATGCCAAAGGCGCATGGAATGCTGTTCCCTTCCCATCAAAGATGGTCCCTAGTTTTCTACTTGCATTTTTACGTGCTTTCGAACTGCTAGGTTGGCAGAAGCTGGGACAAGTAACAGGAGCTCACCCTGTTACACAGCACTAGAGATTTGAACTGCCGAACTGCTAACCTTTCGATCGACAAATTCAGCGTCTTAGCTACTGATGCTACTTAGCTTTATGATGGCATACAGCTACCCTTTACGCCATCATAAAGGGTATCTCCTGCAAGAAACGGTAGCTGATTTATGATCATGATTGAGACCACAATTTGCAGAGGTGATTGTTGGATTCTTAAGGTTCTCTGAGGGTTTTTTTTCCCCATACCCCAAGCAAGTTGGGGTAGGACAAGTTACCACCTGTGAATAGCCAGCAAACTGTACTCCCCCATGCACTGATGAGAGTGCCTCGTTTGGTCATAAGACGTCTGCAGGAAGAGAAACAAGCTCAAAGGACACGAGAATGCAACATGAAGAGAATTCACTCGATCTGGGTATAAATATTCTCATAGAGTAGGAAGTATGGCCAAAAAACATCCACAAAAATTGATCTGAACCCGTATGGTTTCCAGGCTGACTTGAGCTCTGTTATCTTCCCTTTTCAGAAGCTCACCTAAGCACAACATCTAGGCTCTAAAAATATGAACCAATCTGAGTTGAACCGAGAAGAAAAGCTTCAGCCCTGGAGAAAAGATCAAAAAGATATTTTCCAAGACCGATCAGTTCTATCAAGCCAGCTCCACCGTAACACTGAACGGTAACCCGGTAACCAGAGTATTTAACCGAGGTGGCTCTCATCCCTCCAGGAGAAATGGGGTTGTATTTCTTACCTTTTCTGAAAGGTGATTTCATGCTTCAGGAAAGAAAGAAAGAAAGTTTGGGCTTTGACCATCTAAATGCAGATGGGTTCATATTGTGATTGACAGCGGCGGTCCTGCAAAAGGAAGCAGCATTCTAGCTCTAAGTTGATCAGGAAACTACACCATTTAGTGGCTGTTCCAAAATTACAAAATCAACATTATCTGTATTTCTTCTGTAGAGAAGAGCAACAGAGGTGATTAGGGGACAGGAGGCTAAAAGATACGAGGAATGGCTGCAGGAATTGGGTATGTTTTAGTTTCATGGAAAGGACTTTTGTTGTTATTAGTTGTGAAGTCATGTCCGACCCATCGCAACCCCATGGAAAACGTTCCTCCAGGCCTTCCTGTCCTCTACCATCCTCTGGAGTCCATTTAAGCTCACGCCGACTGCTTCAGTGACTCCATTCAGCCACCTCGTTCTCTACCGTCCCTTTCTTTTTTTGCCCTTAATCTTTCCCAGCATTCGGCTCTTCTCCAGGGAGTCCTTCCTTCTCCTTAGGTGGCCAAAATATTTGAGTTTCCTCTTCAGGATCTGGTCTTCTAAGGAGCAGTCAGGGTTGATCACCTCTAGGACTGACCGGTTGGATCGCTTTGCAGTCCAAGGGACTCGCAGGAGTCTTCTCCAGCACTAGAGTTCAAAGGCCCCAATTCTTTCGTGCTCAGCTTTCTTGTGGTCCAACTTTCACAGCCATACACAGAATAGAATAGAATTTTTTATTGGCCAAGTGTGATTGGACACACAAGGAATTTGTTTTGGTGCATGTGCTCTCAGTGTACATAAAAAGAAAAGATATGTTCATCAAGAATCATAAGGTACAACACTTAATGATAGCCATAGAGTACAAATAAGCAATCAGGAAACAATGTCAATATATATCGTAAGGATACAAGCAACAAAGTTACAGTCATACAATCATAAGTAGAAGGAGATGGGTGGTGGGAACGATGAGAAGATTAATAGTAGTTAACTCTATTCCAACTCTAATAGCAGTCTTCAAGATCTCAGGGGCTGCCACAAAGAAGAGAGAGTCAAGCTATTCTCCAAAGCATCTGAGGATAGGACAAGAAGCAATGGAAGGAAACTAATCAAGGAGAGAAGAAATAGATCTAAGGAGAAATTAATCAGTGGAACAACTTGCCTGCAGAAGTCGTGAATGCTCCAACACTGGAAATTTTAAAGAAGATGTTGGATAACTATTTGTCTGAGATGGTATAGGGTTTCCTACCTGAACAGGGGGTTGGACTAGAAGACCTCCAAGGTCCCTTTCTGACTCTGTTATTCTGTTATTCTCATTTTGCTTCAAAGGCTGAGGGTGGAATTGTGAAGGCACACAGCGTGAGGCGAGATCCTCTTCTACCCAATTATCTCTTGTAATAGATTGCACGAACACAAGTCAACAATCCAAAACAGGCCTGCTCACCATGTGAGCAATATATCTATAACTGGCAACGGGGTGGAGAAGGTAGGAAGAAAATAATTGATAAGTACGCCAGACTGAAGAAGAGCTGTTAATTTCTTCACGCTGATAAAACCCAAGGAGACGAGTCCTAATGAGAATGTCCCATCACGAAATAAGAGTGACCTTTTTCATCATAATGATCGCTGAAGATGTTTAATCAGCCTTTTGATGGCACTGAGAAATGGATGCACTTTGCAGAAACTGGTCCATTAAATGATAATTGCCATTTCAGGCAAACTGTATGTTTGTTTTTTTTCCTTTTTTGTTTACGATTTTCCTTTTTATATATATTATGCTTTTAACATTGCAAGCTACATGGAATTTTTTTTGGGGGGGGAGGAGGGAAGGAAGGAAGGAAGGAAGGAAGGAAGGAAGGAAGGAAGGAAGGAAGGAAGGAAGGAAGGAAGGAAGGAAGGAAGGAAGGAAGGAAGGAAGGAGCACAATGATTAGAATCCAGAATTTCAAGATGCCTCTGCCCGCTGCCCAGAGTTTGATCCTGACTGGCTCAAGGTTGACTCAGCCTTCCATCCTTCCGAGGTGGGTAAAATGAGGGCCCAGATTATTAGGGGCAAGAGGCTGACTCTGTAAACTGCTTAGAGAGGGCTGTAAAAGCACTGTGAAGTGATATGTAAGCCTGCTATAGCTTGGGAAGGAAGGAAGGAAGGAAGGAAGGAAGGAAGGAAGGAAGGAAGGAAGGAAGGAAGGAAGGAAGGAAGGAAGGAAGGAAATAAATGATATCTCACATGGCCCCGATTAAAAAGGAGGAAATATCAGTTCAACTTATTATTTCACTCTCTACCTTCAAAATGTGGCATCTTCTGCAAAATCCATGCCAGTTGCCAAGTGCCTGAATTTTGATCACGTGGCTGTGGGTATGTGCAACGGTCATATATGTGACAAAACAGTCTAGCAAAGAAGGAATTATTTGACTTTCATGCAGATGTTTATTTTTGACCCCGTGTGCACACGAAGGCCTCTAGGAAGTCGAGAAGAACTGAAATTCAGCCCTTTCTCCGTGTCTCCCATCGTCAAATGACACAAAACCTGGTTTTATACCCACCAGAAACGATACCAACCGAGGCCTCGTGTGGTTATGAACTTAATAGATGTTTGCTCAACACTGCCATTTATGGAAGTCGCCAGGGAGAGAGTTTGGCAGAACTTCAGCGAAGCGTACACTGCTGTTTTGTTTGCTATTCTTTTTCTTTTTTAAAAAAAAACAGAAAAAAAGAACAGAACAGAACAGAAAACAGTGGGAAAATGTCCTTTAGCGCTTAGGAGTCGTTTGCACAATCTGATGTTTACACTTCACATGGTGTTATTTTGAGACGGATGTAAAGGAAACGTGATTTATCAGCTTCGTCTCCAAGTCCAAAGCTTTTCAGGGCACGAAAAGATGATCTTGGAATATCGCGAGAAAGTTTGGATATGATGCCCATCGTTTGTCCTTCGTGAAGGGAAGGCTTATGGGAGACCTGATAGCAATTGCACTTAGACTTATATATTGTTTCACAGAGCTTTACTGCCCCCTCTAAGTGCTTTACAGAGTCAGCCTTTTGCTCCCACCCCCCAACAATCTGGGTCCTCGTTTTACCGACCTCGGAAGGATGGAAAGCTGAGTCAACCTTGAACCGGTGAGGATCGAACTATTGGCAGTGGGCAGAGTTAGCCTGTATTCTAAGCACTGTGCCATCACAGCTAATCAGCAGTCTGCAACAATCTGGGTCTTCATTTTACTGGCCTCGGAAGAATGGAAGGCTGAGTCAACCTTGAGCCAGTCAGAATCAAACTACTGCTGTGCTCATCCCTCCCCTTCCTTCCTTCCTTCCTTCCTTCCTTCCTTCCTTCCTTCCTTCCTTCCTTCCTTCCTTCCTTCCTTCCCAAGCAATAGCAGACTTATATACCACTTCACAGTGCTTCACAGCCCTCTCTAAGCGGTTTACAGAGTCAACCTATTGCCCCACCAATCTGGGTCCTCCAATCTGGGTCCAATCTGGGTCCTCATTTTACTGACCGCAGAAGGCTGGAAGGCTGAGTCAACCATGAGCCTCAAACTCCTGGAATGAACAGTGAGTGAGTCTACAGTGCTGCCACAGGGAAGAGGGTATCGATGTATCCCCCCCACAGCACCTGAGCGTAGGACAAGAAGCAATGGGAGATCCAATCTGGAATTAAGGAGGAATTTCCTGACAGAGAGGACAATTGATCAATGGAACAGAGTTGTGGGCACTCCATTGCTGAAGGTTTTCAAGGGAAGATTGGACAACCTGTTGTCCAGGATGATATACGGACTCCTGCCTTGGGCAAAGGGTTGGACTAGAAGATCTTCAAGGTCCCTCCCAGCCCTATGATTTTGAGAGGCCAATGTTCAGTGTGTGCATTGTAACACTTCAGAGAGACGGCTTTTTTTGTATTTGGTAGTATCCAAGGAGTACTTATGCCAACAACGGTACAGTAATCTTTGACTTACAACTACAATGGATCCCAAAATTTATATTGCTAAGAGACACATGTGTTGAGTGAATCCCCCATTTTACAACCTTTCTTGGCCCACTTGTTAAGTGAATCACTGCATTGGTTCCCTCTGAAACCAAATTTCTTTGGAGCTCCGGATGGCTCCTGACCTTCGCTCGTTCCGCCACGATTTGAAGACCTGGTTGTTCTGTAGTTTGGACTGATGGGGGTTTCTGTGGTGATCATGTGACCAACCACCCCCACCCGGGACACTGCAACCATCATAAATACGAGTCAGTTGCCAAGCTTCTGGATTTCGATCAGATGAGGCAGCTGCAAGGGCCGTAAGTGTGAAAAATGGACATAAGTCATTTTTTTCAGTGCCCGTTCTAACTTTGAACTGTTGTAAGTTGAGGACTACCTGACGGGCTATTTAATTGCTCCCTGAAGGTTTGCAAGGAATTGTCCCAGGTGATGCCTCCATGTTGTGGTCTGCCGGCAATCTGCGGAGCTGGCAGCAGAGTTGGACAGTGAGGAGGCTGGGGAGGAACATGGACCAGTCCTGGAGTCTGGGGAAGGCTCGGATGAGGGCTCTGAGTCAGAGGCAGAGAAAGGGCCATCTGGGAGGTATGTGCTGCCTCCGGAGCCTCCAGAGTCGGACCTCAGTGAGGCAGAGGAACAGGAGGAGCCTGTTCCCAGTGCGTGCATGCGCAGAGCTGCCAGAAGGCAAGAAGAGTTAAAACTAAAGGAACGACTCGGGAGTAGGGCTGGGAGATGATCAGCTCCTCCCATAAGACTTAAAAGAGGAGCAAAGGCACGTGGGCCTTTGCAGGAAGCAACGTTTGTTCATTCTGTGCAGTTTAAAGCCTGAAGCTCTGTTTGATTCTGGCCTCCGTGTGGCTTTGCCAATTAAGTCTTTGGCAGCGTGTCAAGGGAGATAAAGGTGGGTGCTTATCAGCCTTATCCCGAAGGACTGTGGCAGACTTCTGTCGGACTCTTTACCAACTCTTTGTGACTCATGACGGGCTGTGAATGAACAATAATTCACAGCCATTGAAATAAAAAGATAGTTTTGGGGACTAATCGTATGCTTTTTACTGTCTCAGCAAGTCTAGGTCAAAACACTCCAGGACACCGATACTACGAGATTGTCCTTCTCTTTGCATGGCCAAGAAGCAAAAACTTCAGAACGAGGAAGCTGCAAGAACCCTACAAGGGACCAGAGACAAACATAGCAACAGAAGATCCTATAAAGACTCCCTCTGGGTGGAAAAACATGTTTCTTCCTCTCTTGGTCCGTGTCCTATTTTCATCTTGTATCCCACTTGGTAATTTTCTTTCTAATTGTAAACAGCATAGAAGATCAGGAGATCATTAAAAAAAAAACCCGAAAGAAAAGAAACTTAAAAGGCTTTTTTTCAATAGCCCTTGTAGAAAAAGAGGCTGGCGTCTGTTTTCATTGAGGGGAGAAAGCATTGTCCAATTCCTCACAAATTAGACGCCGCGCTTCCCTACAGCGATTGGCTCACGATTGTTTCCAGAGCCTGTCCCCTCCGCTCTATTTATAAAATAACATGCAATTTCTATCACCCGCTTGCGGCTGAATCGTTCTCAGCTGAAAAGTCATGATATCTACGGGTTTAGATGTTTTTAATCCATCCCCTCTTGTTTGGGAGAAGCCAACCTCTATAGGGACCATGTTTCCCTGAAAATAAGACCCTGTCTTATATTTTTTTGAACCCCAAAATAAGTGCTTTTTTTTCTAAATTTGATTTATATGCCGCCCTTCTCCAGAGACTCAGGGCGGCTTACAATGCGTTAAGCAATAGCCTTCATACTTTTGTATATTTTATACAAAGTCAGCTTATTGCCCCCACAAACTGGGTCCTCAATTTACCTAAGAAAGGATGGAAAGCTGAGTCAACCTTGAGCTTGGTGAGATTCAAACTTACAGTAATTGCAGACAGCTGGAGTTAATCACAGTGCATTAGTCTGCTGAGCTATCCAAGCGCGTTATGCTTGGCCTTATTTTGGGGGATGTCTTATTATTTTGGGGCGCGTGGAGCAAGACGGGGCTCCTCTTGCCGTCTTACCTGATTTCCAGCTCTGTCTCCCTAACCCTAAGCAGAGGAAATGGCAGGGACCAGCTGCACATGCGGTTAAATATTTTCAAGGAGGGCTTATTTTCAGGGAGGGCTTATTTGGGGGGCAGGGCTTATTTTAGCACATGCACTCAATTTATCTACTTGCAGTAGATAATACTTGCACTATTTATCTACTTGCAGTCACCTGCTTTCGAATTGGTGGGTTGGTGGGAGCTGGAGCATGTTACGGGAGCTCACCCAGCCCCGTGGCTGCAATGGGTCTCGAACGCGAGGCTGCCGATAGTCAGCCCAGCAATCTAACCTTGTGAACCACCACACTTCCACACTGTCAATATTTCATGAAGTTGGTCTAATGGTGTTAGAATCAGGTGCTAAACATCACCTGAACTGTGGTGGACACTTCCTCATTCACTAAATCTTCTGGTTCCTCTTTTTTCCTTCTCTGGCCCGATGTATGGTTGAACGCAACCACAGAAGAATAAACATAGCCTCCTCAAAAAAAAAATCAAACATCTAAAATTAAAGCAGCTGTAATGATTTGGAAGGGACATGATGGCTCAGTGGCTAAGACGCTGAGCTTGTCAATCAAAAGATCAGCAGTTCAGCAGTTCGAATCCCTAGTGCCGCATAACGGGGTGAACTCCTGTGACTTGTCCCAACTTCTGCCAATTTAGCAGTTCGAAAGCACGTAAAAAATGCAAGTAGAAAAATAGGGACCATCTTTGTATGGGAAGGTAACACGGCCACATGACCATGGAGACGTCTTTGGACAGCACTGGCTCTTCGGCTTTGAAACAGAGATGAACACCGCCCCCTAGAGTCGGGAAATGACTAGCACATATGTGCGAGGGGAGCCTTTACCTTTACTGATTTGGATGCTTCTGATCAAACAGATGCTCATTAAATGTTCGCATTTAAAAAGAAAAAAAAGAAAAGAAAACATTTATTTGTTTCCTTCAATATCAGAATGATGAGGTGCAGTTGGGTTCCTCGAGCATATTGAGAAGCAACAGAGAAAGTCTTTTAAAAAAAGAAAAGGCAGCACTAAGTTAATCAAATTTCACAGAGAGTGAATGCATAAGAGCTGGAAGCAATAGACTGGGTTGGGGCATAGACTTTTTAATTTATTTTTCCACACTCAAATATCTTCTTCCCACTTGAGAAAACAAATTAACGAGGCTGTTGCAGGAATGTAAGATTTTGGCATCAATATTTGCTCATCCTTGGAGTGAAAGAAAGCAGAGAAAAGCGGTGTCAGAATCGTTAAGGGAATTCTTCTTAGGTCCGTGTCATTTACCTGAAGCCCCACGTTGGATCTTCTTCCAGGTTCTTTTCCATTTTAAGTTGGTCGACGTCACCTGCGTAGGCTCCAGATCACCTTAAAGCCTCCCTAAATATTGCAAAACTATTATTTCAATAATTGTGCAAACCACCCCAAATGGGATACAATGACATGGATAGCATTCCCATCAAAGATGGGTTTCAGCAGGTTCTGAGCAGTTCTGTAGAACCAGTAGTGGAAATTTTGAGTAATTCAGAGAACCAATAAATACCACCTCTGACCGGCCCTGCCCCCATCTATTCTCTACCTCCCGGGTCCCAGCTGATCGGGAGGAAATGGGGATTTTGCAGTAACCTTCCCCAGAAGTGGGGAGGGAATGGAGATTTTACAGTATCCTTCCCCTGCCACACCCATCAAGCCACGCCCACAAATCCATGCCACACCCACCAAGCCACGCCCACAGAGCCAGTAGTAAAAATTCTGGTTGGCCCCGCCCCCATCTATTCTCTGCCTCCCAAGTCCCAGCTGATCGGGAGAAAATAGGGATTTTCCAGCTGATCAGGAGGAAATCGGGATTTTCCAGTAATTTTGCCCTGGAGTGGGGAGGGAATGGAGATTTTACAGTATCCTTCCCCTGCCACGCCCATCAAGCCATGCCCACAGAGCCAGTAGTAACAAAATTTAGAATCCCACCACTGATTCCCATGCATTGCATTTGACCTCAATTAATCCCATTCACATTTTGTCAAGGTTTTCTGTCTTATATTTTGCCTTGATCCAATTTCATTCTTGGAACCTGTGTCAAACTTCACATGGTGTTGTGACTGAGGCCCAAGAAGGTAGAAAACAAATGAGCAGACGGGTGCCTGCAAAAATAAATGGGTAGACCAGTGCCTGCAAAAATACATGAGTAGATCAGTACAGCTTTGCAAGCAGTTAAAAGCCTGATAGACCAGTACCTCTGCTAAATCCTAAAGAATTGTCATCTGACTATCAAGCCGCGCCCACAAAATAAGCCACGCCCACAGAACCAGTAGTTAAAAAAAATTAGAACCCACCCCTGGTCTATCAGCTGGAGATCTGTTTGCAGATTGTTGCAGACAGCTAATAAACATTAAGCTGAAAATAATACGAAGTAGATTTTGGTTCCAATGGGCACCCTGCTCCTGAGAGTTTCGTCGTCATTCGTCTTTGAAATGAGATGTTTATGTTCAAAATTAATGGACTCGGCCTCCTGGTTTAACGGTAGACATGATCACGCCATCTCCTTGGCAAGGATGAAAAAAAAACCCGCAATGTTTTGCTCTCTCCTGAATCCTTTTTCATCTTAAAATGTTTAATTAGTCTAGCAGTACGTTTTTCAATATAAATGATGCTTAATCTATTTCTGGGAGAAATCCATCCATTTCTGTTTAGTGCGGGTGCTCATTTTTTTCTGACCTCAAATTTATTTCCAACCCATTTCCACATCTATTTGCAATTTTAAGCCCACAAGAAAATTCGTACACCTGTTTGTCTGCGTTTCCCCTCCACATGTCTGCCAAGTAATTCCTTTCCAATTTCCTTCTTTGGCTTTTTTTTTCCCCCTTAACATATTTTTCCTTCAATTTTGCATGGAGAACTGCTTCACGAAATTCTAAAGAGAACAGGAAGTTACCGATAGCGGCGGTAGCCGGAGGCCCCGCCCACCTGCCTGGACATCTCTGCATATGCACAGAAGCTTCTGTGCCTGTGATCATGAGCACACCCATGAGCAAACCGGGAGCGAGGGGATTTGAAACCCACCCTACTGGTCCAGTTATATATGAATCAAGTAAACTAGTATAAATACCGTACTTTTTTTTTTTAATTTGATTTATATGCCGCCCTTCTCCGGAGACTCAGGGCGGCTTACAATGTGTTAAGCAATAGCCTTCATACTTTTGTATATTTATACAAAGTCAGCTTATTGCCCCCAACAAACTGGGTCCTCAATTGACCTACCTTAGAAAGGATGGAAGGCTGAGTCGACCTTGAGCCTGGCGAGGATTGAACTCAGAGAAATTACAGGCAGCTGGTGTTAATTGCTGCCTTTAGTAGGAGGCATTAGCCCTCTACGCTACACAGGCTACTTTTCGGAGTATAAGACGCACTCCTCCCCCATAAAAGTGTGTGAAAATTCTGTGCATCTTATACACTGAACATTGCTGAAGCCCCGCCCACCTGCCAGTCCCCACCCTTCGGCCATTTTTGGCCTCCGCATGTTGCGTTTTTGGCCTCCACACGCTTCATTTTAGATCCATTCCAGGCTGCCGGGATCGCCACAGCCCATCGTCACCTCCACGTGTCACGTTTTTGGCCTCGGTGCATACTGTTTTTGGCCTCCACATGCTCTGTTTTAGAGCCGTACCAGATTGCAGGGATCGCCACAGCACACCGCCACCAATCGCCGCTTCCAGGCAGTGAGGAACTGGCCAAAAATGCAACGCGCGGAGGCAGCGATCGATGGCGATGGCCTGGAACAGCTGATTGGTGGTATTCTGGGAAGCCGATCCAACCATCAATCAGCTGCTCATGCTGAATCAGGCTGCGATAATGTGCTGAAGCTGACCAGGATGTTTGCTTCAAGGATGCTAGCCAGATGAATACCGATGGAGGCTGGTAGGCAGAGGCAGAATTTTTTTTTCTTGTTTTCCTCCCCAAAACCTAATGTGCTTCTTATACTCTGGAGCATCTTATGCTCCAAAAAATACGGTATATAACCATTTTGTTCTCTGCGATCCTCTGTTTTTGCAAAGACCAGGAAAACTTTTCAAACCCATACGTAAGAAAGGAGAATCAGAATCAAACATCAAAACCCCAAAATTGTTTGGTTTTTTTTTTTAGCTTGTAAAAGTATTATTTTTTCTTAAAGCCAGCACTGCCCATAGATCCTGTTTATAGTGTCTGTTAGAAATTCTGTTTCTATAAAGCACCACACAGAGCGAACAAAGAGTACAATCACCATGTGCTTTACTGCTCAACTATATTACTGTAACAGGAAACAGGAAACTCTACTTAGAACAAAAGAGCAGAGAGTATATAACATAGATCTAAACTTGTAAACACTGCCGTCTACTGGCTGAATACTACTCCAGTTGTTGCATAGAAATACATTTCAACAGCATCCAAGTACACATAAAACAGGACTTGAAAACCATAACCTGTAATGTTTGGTATTTCCAAGATATGGACCAATTGACCAGAATTTGTAGAGAGTGATGTACTAGTATTTTGGGTTGTTGTTATTGTTGTTTTGTTTGTTTTATGCGATACTCTTCATCTACCCAGTAAGTAGAGTGGGGGAAAAGGCTCATACTTGACCAATCCATCTTGTTTTCTTTGTTCTTAGTCTACTCCCTTAGAAGGTGGTAGCAACTAGCTTTGCAGATGTCAGAAATTAAACACGTTCTGTTTACTACTTGGATGTGAAGCTGTCTGGGAACGCCAAGACCAGACTGAGCTGTCCAAAATAATTTCCATAAAAAGCCACCTCTATAACCTTGCCAAGAACACTGCACGGAGGTAGACCCAATCCAACGGGGCTTTGACATCAACTATTTATTCCTACGTTACAACAGTTATTTTCCTCCGTTTCTCTATGGTGCAAAATAGACATTCCCCCAGAAAAATCTTCTTACTGACCAACATTGCCCCGAGGTCTTCTCGATTCAAGGAAATGACAAGCACAGAAAATGAAATACATGTTCTGCACCAAAACGAGGCAGATTAGAAAGACCGCATAGCATTGGGATAGCATCCGAGTCTTTATTTCCAGCTCCTCGCAGGTAAGTGAAGCATGCTAGAAACATCTTAGCTATAATAATCTGCAGAAGCAGACCTGGCTCCCCCTTTTAGCCTTTCTATTTCCAAGTCAATTGACAGTTTTCCCTCATGTCACGCTTATCTGTTTCATAGAAACAGACATTTTGCACTCAAGTCATGATTCTTTCCACATTTGAACTCCAAGACTGAAACTTACGTTCATGGTGAATTGGACAGTCTAACTATTGGAAGCTTCTAAAATCACGCTCTGGGGAAAAGGAACAGATTTTGAAATAAAGAATGGATAATTTTGCAAAGGAAACGTAGTAAAAAAAAAATAGATGCATCAGGGGTTTGTTTGTCTTGTAGAAAGCATCTCCAAGACGTTAACCATCCTAGAGAGGTAATGAGCAGAATTTTGTGACTTAAGATAATATCCATCTTAATTTTCTTTCGGAGACAAAGTTTCTCTTTTACCCAGCAATTAAAAGAAAAAACAACTTTGCTGCAAAGTGATAAATGGAAACAGATGTGCACACTGCACATAATGAACAAGGAAAGGTGATTTTTTTTTCTCCCCCTGGTTTTCCTTTTTTTAAATATACAGAAGACATTATACCAGATGTTAAAATATCAAAAAATCCTTTTCATTTTTCTACACGATTCATACTTGTGACTTCTGAATCTTGGCATTATCACATAGAGGAGGATCCAAAAGACCTTTCAAAATTCTTTTTTTTTTTTGTCCTTTCAAAATTCAACCCCAAATTTTCAGACAGCTAAAAAAAAGGAGGGGGGGAATACTGTACATATAGATACAGACAGACAGACAGACAGGTGTGATATGACAGAAAGATGAGATAGGGAGTTAGAGTCAAAAAATGAGAGATAGAAATAGATGAGAGAGAGATGAGAGAAAGAGAGAGAGATGATAGAGAATGAATAAATGGGCAGATAGGTGGGTGAAAGATAGCTAGAGTGACAAACATATGGATGGAAAAATGGAAGATAGCTAGTTGGATGGCTAGCTAGATAATACCGTTTTTCCCCAAAAATAAGCCCTCCCGGAAAATATTTAAAGCCATGCGCAGCCGGTCCCTGCAATTTCCTCTGGTAAGAGTTAGGGAGATAGAATTGGAAATCAGGTAAGATGGTTAAAGGATCCCTGTCTTGCTCCACACACCCCAAAATAATAAGACCTCCCTGAAAATAAGGCCAAATGCTTATTTCAGGGTTCAAAAAAATACAAAACATGGGCTTATTTTGGGGGAAACATGGTAGATAAAGGATAGAGAGAGAGAGGGAGAGAGGGAGAGAGAAAGAAGAACAGATAGATGGACAGGGATGCATGGATGAATGGATGAATGGAAGATAGATAGGATGAATTCACAGACATATGAAAGATAGATAGATAGATAGATAGATAGATAGATAGATAGATAGATAGATAGATAGATAGATAGATAGATAGATAGAGATAGATGATAGATAGATAGATAGATAGATAGATAGATAGATAGATAGATAGATAGATAGATAGATAGATAGATAGATAGATAGATAGATACAGACAGACGACAGACAGACAGACAGACAGACAATTATAGGCATAGGCCAGAGTTAAAAATAAAACATGTTAAAAATAAGAAAAAGAACGCAAAACAGGATAAGAAAATTACAGTTGATAGCAGATTTATCGGTAAGGCAGTCGAGATGTGTCCGTTTTGCCATTACACGCAGTCTAACAAAATTCAACTATGCTCCAGGAAACTAAATCATACTGAACCGATCACAACAACTGGTGGCTGTTTGTTCTAAATTTCTCTAGAGGGAAGGAGGCATTATTTGATCAAGGGTAACAGTGGCCTTGAAAAATAGGCCAGCACAAACATTTCTCATGGTAACGCCGGCACTAAAAGAGTGAAGGACATCCTCCTCCTCCACCAAGAGAAATTCTCACAAAAGCTCTTATGAAATAAATTTTTAGGATAAATTCTTTGTGTGTGTGTGTGTGTGTGTGTGTGTGTGTGTGTGTGAGAGAGAGAGAGAGAGAGAGAGAGAGAGAAGAGACAGTGAATGAAAAACGTTGGGTGAAAATGGCCCTTTTCTTCCACCTTGCCCATACGTTATAGAACCGTAATGGCGAACCTATGGCACGTGGCACACGGAGCCATATCTGTGGGCACACCAGTGTTTCCATAGCTCAGCTCCAGCATGCATGCGCACACTGGCCAGCTGATTTTTGGGCATCTCGGGCCCACCGGAAGTTGGAAAATGAGCCATTTCTGGCCTCCGGAGGGGTGGGGAAGGCTGTTTTTGCCCTCCCCAGGCTCCAAGAAAGCCTCTGGAGAGGGTGAAAAACGGGCCTACTAGACCCACTAGTAAGCTTTTTGCTGTCGCGTGCCAAACGCAGAGGGAGCATGGGAGGGTCGCACAAGCATGTGTGGGGGGGATGAGGTGTGGAGAGGATTCCATTTATCACAGAGCCTGGGGAGGCCATTTTCGCCCTCCCAGAGGCTCGGGGAAAACCTCCGGAGCCTGGGGAGGGCAAAAACACACACACACCGCCACTGTGGTGCAGGAGGCTGACTAGGCCACGCCCACCATGGTCCCGCTCACGCCCACCCAGCAACTGGGCAGAGAACCCCTTGCTAAAACATTTGAAGCCCGCCTCTGAGTTAAACCCCACATTCCCCATCGAAGGAGGGGATACATTCAAGGTTTTAAAAAAATATATTTTTTAAAAAAGCAAAAAAAAAGCAAAAAGCAAAAATCACAGAGAACCTCGCCACGCCCAGAAGCCGCGAAGCCAGCTGAAATCCAAGGGCCCCGTTCATGCTGGAGCCATAGGAGAGGGAACCGGTGTGCTGCCGCTATTATTCCTTTTCGTTTGTTTTTTTTTTCCTTTTCTTTTCCTCCTAAGTGTTCTTCAAACGAAATGAGATGGATGCCGCATGCATTATGCAGAGGTGGAAGGATTGATTTGCTAGGTCACACATTTCCCCGAGACCCATTACACGGCGGGCTTTAAATAATTAAACGCAGGGCCGCTCACCTCCGCAGAGCTCAACCGCAGCATCTGACACCCGCTAAGGAGACCAGCTCTGACCTCCGACCTTTCCCGGCGTTCGTATTCCTTCGAAGAAAAAAAATCCCTAGGCTGCAAATGTATCATATGGAATCGGTGCGAAACCTCACTTTCCCAACAACCCTATCCCTTAGCCACAGCAGATGGGGCTGATGGGACTTGTTGCCCAACCCAGCGGGAAGGTTACATATGTTCCAACTCAAGGCTCTGGATCTTGTTTCTTTCAAGATCTGATCATTCGAGCTACAGCAAGGATGTCTGTTTTGTCGTTGCGTTGGGAAGCACAACGTAGATAAAATTCCCTATCCCACCAGGCTTTAAATTTTAGGTCTGGATAGCTTCGAATACACCATTTATGTTCCAACCTATGCTTAGTTCATAAGATGATTTACCAAAACGTCCTACCCAGGGGTGAAATGCTCCCGGTTCGGACCAGATCACTTGATCCGGTAACAATGGTGGCGGGCGGTTCGGAGAACTGGTAGCAAAAATCCCTGCACACACCCCCACCACAACCACCATGCCACACGATCATCAGAGGCTTTTTTTTTTACTTTTAAAAGCATTTTTTTTACAACCTCTTCCGACGAAAAAATGCTTTTAAAAGTTTTTTTTTTAAAAAAAAAGCCTCTGACGATCATGCGGCTCAGCTGGGATCGTCAGAGGCTTTTCAAAGCATATTTTTCTGCAACCTCTTGGCCGAAAAGGTTGTTAAAAAAAAATGCTTTGAAAAGTCTCTGATGATCCCAGCTGAGTTGCCTGATCGGCAGAGAGGCATTTTTTCAAAAGCCTCTCTGACGATCCCAGCGGAGTTGCCTGATCGGCAGAGAGGCTTTTCAAAGCATTAGAAAAAATGCTTTGAAAAGTTTTTTTAAAAAAAACAGTTGGCCACGCCCAGCCAGTCACATTACCACCACCCCCCTCCACCAAGCCACGCCCATAGAACCGGTAGTAACAAATTTTACATTTCTCTGCTGGTTCTACCTGTAAATGAGTACTTTAACTCCAACCACAATAACACAAGGGCTATCAATAGATTCAAACTCAATGCAATTCGCTCTAATCTTGGTTGTAAGGAAATATGACTTCTGCAATAGAGTAGTAAGTGTCTGGAACAGTCTACCTGTTGTTAGTCTCTCTAACCCACATCCCTTTTACCTTAAACTGTCTACTGTGGATCTTTCACGTTTCTTAAGAGGTCCCTAAAGGGGCATGCATAACTGCACCAGCGTGCCTCCCTTCCTTGTCCTACTGTCCCCAATTATATGTAATCATTTTATGTATTTATGGCTATGTTTTGCCTGTTTATATCCTTTTATTTGTGCCAATTTTTTTTTCATGTGTCCATGTCTATACTGTTACTTGTTTCCTTGTAATTGTTGACAAATAAAATAAACAAACAAACAAATAAATATAAATAGATTGTGCTTCTCTGGCAATCTTTGCTTCTTTTCACTACCCTGAAGGCAGTTTACCTTTTCTAACTGTCAAACCCACAAACCTCAAGTTCATTTTTTCCTTCCTTCCTTCCTTCCTTCCTTCCTTCCTTCCTTCCTTCCTTCTTTCCTTCCTTCCTTCCTTCCTTCCTTCCTTCCTTCCTTCCTTCCTTCCCTCCCTCCCTCCTTCCTTCCCTCCCTCCCTCCCTCCCTCCCTCCTTCCTTTCTTCCGCAAAAAGCCTAAATTTTTAGGGTAAAAAGCTTTTTTGAAAAGCCTCCCCATCCCTTTTTTTTTTTTTACAGTTAAAAACATTAAAAAAAAACCCTAACAAGCATAATTTGTCTGCAAAAGAAAACCTCGTAGCAACTAGATCTATGAAGAACCACAGCCAGGCAGCAAAAATCTCACAGAAGATACTTGTCAGAATATCATCACCCCAGGAAAAGTCCTGATTCCATTCACCGTAGGCTGCCATTCATTCGTTCGTTTGTTCGTTCTTTCGTTCGTTCATTCATCCGTTTAGCAGGCCTGGTTGCTAAGGGTCCCGACCACTTCAAAGGAGCCTCTGAGGAGATGGAGAAAGAGACGGAAGAATTTGCTCCGAGTTAAAAGGGGCATTTACAAAGCCTGTTGCTAAAGGTTCTTTGTTCCACGAGCTCTGAGTCCTGCAAGGGCTCCATTGAAGCAGCAGAAAACAGTAGGTGAAGCATAGCCCAGAGCCGTTTTAGCAATCCATGCCTTTGCTGGGGCTAAAAATATAAGACCATCAGCAAAGCAAGCTGGAGGGAGGGGGAGAGGGGGGGAAGAGAGAGAGAAATGGAGAGAAGGGAGAGGGAGAGGAATGGGAGGAGGGAGGAAGGGAGGAATAGAGGGAGGGAGACAAAGAGGGAGAGAGAGGAATGGAGGGAGAGAGAAGGAGAGAGAGAGAAATGGAGGGAGGGAGAGAGAGAGAGAGAGAAATGGAGGGAGGGAGGGAGAGGAAGAGAGGGGAGGGGGAGGGAGAGAAATGGAGGGAGAGAGAAGGAGAGGGAGAGAGGAGGGAAGGAGGGAGAGAGGAGGGGAGGAGGGAGAGGGAGAGGGAGAGGGAGAGGGAGAGAGGGAGGGAGGGGAAGAGAGAAATGCAGGGAGAGAGAGAGAGAAATGGAGGGAGGGAGAGATATGGAGGGAGGGAGACGGAGACGGAGAGAGAAAGGGAGGGAGAGGAATGGAAGGGGGAGGAGGGAGAGAAATGCAGGGAGGGAGAAATGGAGGGAGGGAGACAGAGAATGAGAGGGAAGGAGGGAGGAAGGAAGGGAGAACTGGAGGAAGGGAGAGAGAGAGGGATGGAGGGAGGGAGGGAGAGGGAGGGAGGGAGAGAGAGAGACAGAGAGAAGCACACACCCCTTTGCAAATTGCATCCTCTCCATCACGCCTCCCAATTGCTGCACCTTTGCAGTAGTTATGTCGGTCTGTGAGTTTGTCTGCTTCAAAACTGCACACCTCATTTCACTTTCGGAAGGGCTATTTTTAGATCTATTGCAGGACCGGTTGGGAGATCAAGTCAGCGGTGACCCATGGATGAATCCAACGCTTGGCATCTCTCTGTCCCGTTGTGCCAAATTGAAAGGGGAGAAATGTGAATTTCATTAGTGCGAGATGGCAAGTAAAATTTCTTCTCTGGGTGACAGGAAAGAGAGGAGAATAAATTTGTGTTTCCACCCCCCCCCCCACTCCCCAAGATGCTGCGAGACGCACATGGGCTTCCACAGCTATGCCACAAAGACTCTGCTGGAGTTGGGCTGCCAATCAATGTTAATTAATTCATCCATTCATTAATACCCAAAAATGATCATGTCAGCCTGGTTGATTTCAGATGGTTCCAAAGCCAGATTGGAAAATGTTTGACGGCTTTCACTTGACCCTTTGGAAAAGGCAGTGCTTCTCAACCTTGGCAGCTTGAAAAAGATGTGTGGACTTCAACTCCCAGAATTCCCCCAGTCAGAACAGAGAATTCTGGGAGTTGAGATCCACACCCCTTCAAGTTGTCAAGGTTGAGAAACACAGTCCTGGGAATTTCATCGCTCCCTCTCTGCTTGCCAATCAGCAAAATAACTCCAATCCATATATATCCAATATATACCCAGCCAACTGGGACACTGTGGCTCAGTGGCTAAGACGTTGAGCTTGTCGATCGGAAGGTCGGCAGTTCAGCGGTTTGAATCCCTAATGCTGCGTAACGGGGGGAGCTCCCGTGACTTGTCCCAGCTTCTGCCAACCTAGCAGTTCGAAAGCACATCAAAAATGCAAGTAGAAAAAGAGGGACCACCTTTGGTGGGAAGAGAACAGCATTCCATGCACCTTTGGCGTTGAGTCATGCCGGCCACATGACCACGGAGACATCTTCGGACAGCGCTGGCTCTTCCGCTTTGAAACGGAGATGAGCACCGCCCCCTAGAGTCGGGAACGACTAGCACATATGTGCGAGGGGAACCTGTACCTTTTTTATACCTAGCCAAGTATAGGATTGCTCTCCTTTTTCAATTTTTAATTCAGTCTTGCAGTCTTCACATGTCTTGAGAATTTACTGGTGGATGTTCACAATTCCAAGCATTATAATATTTTTATGTTTATTATTAAGGTAGCCTTAACATGTTTTTAAAAGAAAAGCAAAATGCCAAAAGGGTAAGAAATATACCCAGCTGCAAAAAAAAAATTTTTTTTTTTAAATTAATAATACCATCTAACAAGAGGTGTAAAATTTAAAGAATTCAGTGAGACCACCCATCTCTAAATGAATAAGCCTCCAATTTTACTAAAACCTTCAAACGATGGCTGTACAATCTGATGTCTCCTGCTTTTAAAAAGGCAATTTGGCTCACAGGATTCGGTGTGACAATCTCAATTTATCATTCTCCTAATAAGAGCCTTCAGCGTTGCATGGCTCATGAATTATCATCGCCCGGACTTAGAAGGCCGGCGAAAATGGGAACAGGTTTGGGATAAAACCCACTACCCACCCAATTTTGCAATTTTGACACGTTGGGGGAATGGGGAAAGAGGAGAAACCATAGATTGGTGGTAATTTATCAACAAGTAATTCAAACCAGCACGTAATTCAAAGGTGGACCTCATACTTTGTTGAGCCATGAGACAGAAAAGCAAGATATAAGTCTAAGATTATATAAGTCTAAGTGCTATTGCTATTGAGGAAGTCAAAATCAACTTCCTCTCTACTTTATCCACATGTGCATAAGTATCCAAGAATTTCTCGAGCGCTATCCTTCAAAGAAAGGATATTTATTTCTACCTGAAGCTCCTAAACTTGCCAAAATCTACCACCTCTTCACCTCCAGCCTAGCTACTTTCTATATTCAGTTGGACACATTCCCTCATTTGTATTTTTAAAACGAGCGATCTTCTTTTTTAAAAGGTTCTGAAACTTGGCAAAAACACTAGCAATTAGCAGCTTAAGAATTGGAGGAAGATCAAAGTTTAAATGGCAGGACTTACACGTACCGGCTAAACAGATGGTAAATAGCCAGGCAAAGCTCCTATGGGGTAAATCCAAAAAGAAAAAAATTAGCTTAACCTGATCCAATCCAACCATCCTAACTCAACAAAAGTTGGAAATTTTCAATCTCTATATTCTTATTATTTATCCTTTAGCCCTAAAGATGTTTCATATGGATAGATTTCCCAGCATATTTTTTGGAGTATAAAACGCTCCGGACTATAAGACGCACCTACCTTTTGGGGGGAGGAAAACAAGAAAAAAAAATCTGCCTCTGCTTCTGCCTCCCAGCAATTTGCCTCGTTGCAGCAAACAGCCTGTTTCAGTTTCAGTTTCAGCACAACCTTTATTAGCACAAGCAGCTGATTGTCGGTTGGATCAGCCTCCCAACCATCAACTATTTCAGGCTGCAGGGATTGCCATAGCCTATTGCTGCCTCCGCGCATCCCATTTTCCACCCTTTTTCTGGGCGCGGAGGCAGCAATAGGCTATAGCAATTCCTGCAGCCTGAAACAGCTGATGGTCGGGAGGCCAATCCAACCGACAATCAGCTGCTTGTGTTAATCAGGCTGTGTTGAAGCGGAACCTTAAACGGGCTGTTTGTTGTTTGCTGCAAGGAGGCAAATTGCTGGGAGGCAGAGGCCAAAGAGTGGGGGCCGGTGGGTGGGCGAGGCTACATTCGGTGTGTAAGACGCACCCAAATTTTCACCCTCTTTTAGGGAGGAAAAAAGTGTGTCTTATACTCTGAAAAATACGGTAACTAAAAAATAATTATGTTATTGCTTCAGTTCATTCTTTTCCCCCTTTCTGTGTTTTTCCTGTACATTTTGGTTTTCATTTTTAATCCCAACCTTGAAATATTAAGCTGGAAGTTGCAACAGTGGGCAGTTTGATAAATAAAAGGAGGTAATGAAATGTGGCTATAGAGGGAACGCGCCCAAGCCCAAAGATCCTAAAATCTTCAAGAGTTGTGCTCCTAGTACAGTTAATATGTGCCTCACAGATGGTTGTCCTTTAAATTCACTGAGTGTTAAAAACCTCTGGCTATAAAGGCAGCCTTTGTTTCTGCAGAAGATCAAAGCTCAACTTAATTAAAGGGAAGCTACAAGGTGGCTTGGTGGAGACCCTTCACTTATCTACACAGCTGGAAACCTCAAGACAGTGTCCTTTGTTCCTCTGAAAACCATGTCTCTATTGCTGCGTCGCCTCGAGAGGCTGGGAGTGGGAGGCACTGTTTTAAGGTGGTTCTCCTCCTACCTCTCAAGTTGAATGCAAGCGGTGTTGGCAGGGGGGCAGAGATCGACCTTGAGGCCCCTCACCTGCGGGGTGCCTCAGGGGTCGGTCCTCTCACCTCTCCTGTTCAACATTTATATGAAACTGCTAGGGGAGATCATCCGTGGTTTTGGGATCAGGTATCATCAGTACATTGATGATACTCAGCTCTTCATTTCCACCCCAAACCAACTCAGTGATGCCCTCGACGTGATGGCTCAGTGTCTGGAAGTGGTATGGGTCTGGATGGGTAGAAACAGACTTCAACTCAACCCGGTCAAGAGTGAGTGGCTGTGGGTACCGGCATCTCGGTTAATAGGAGAGGTTCCATCGCTGACTATAGGGGGTGACGTTTTACCCCCTGTAGACAGGGTGCGCAACTTGGGTGTCCTCCTGGATTCACGGTTGAGCTTAGAAGACCATATAACGACTGTGGCCAGGGAGGCATTCGCCCAGCTACGTCTGGTGCGCCAGTTGCATCCCTACTTGGACTGAGATGCCCTACGCACAGTTACTCATGCGCTGGTCACCTCACGTATTGATTATTGTAACACTCTCAATCTGGGGCTGCCCTTGAGGGCCACTCGGAGGCTTCAGCTGGTGCAAAATGCAGCCGCATGGGTTGTGATGGGAGAATCCTGATACTCCCATGTTACACCCCTCCTGCGCAGCTTGCATTGGTTACCGGTTGCCCTCCGGGTGAGATTCAAGGTTCTGGTGATGACCTATAAAGCCCTACCTGGCTTAGGCCCAGGATATTTGGCGGACCACTGCAGCCAGCAACGACATCCATCGCCCGGTCCTCGCCCATAGAGAGGGCCTGCTCAGGGTGCCATCAACTAGACAGTGTCAGCTGGCGGCCCCCAGGGGTAGAGCCTTCTCTGTGGGCGCACCCACCCTCTGGAATCAACTCCCCTTGGAGCTCCGGTTGGCTCCTGACCTTCGCACCTTCCACCGTGAATTAAAAACTTGGCTTTTTAAATCCCTCGACCTGGACTGATGCGGTTTTAAGGGTTAATTTTTAAATTGTTTAGATTTTAGATTTTATTTTGTATTGTGCTTGTGTTTTTATTATTGTGAGCTGCACTGAGTCCATTGGGAGATAGGGCGGCATCTACACCAAATAAATAAATAAATAAATAAATAAATAAATAAATAAATAAATAAATAAATAAATAAATAAATAAATAAATAAATAAATAAATAAATAAATAAATAAATAAATAAATAAATAAATAAATAAATAAATAAATAAATATTGAGAAAGAGTGCATTTCTTCTTCTCTTATAAAACCTGAGGTTGCTGAGGAAATCTGAGATACTAGGAAGCCAGTAATATGTATATATTAAAAAATAGCAGAGTATTATGTAAGACCAATGAGTCAGGGGAGGTATTCATTTACTTTCCCTACTGGTTCGCAAATGTGAGCGCATGCATCCCGTCCACGCATGAGCACAACCTTCCATGCATGTGTTTTGTTCGTGTGCGCAGCTTGCACGCATGTGCGCTGCTTGAAAGCGTGTCTAAATAGGATGGAATAACACCTCCATTCGCAAGTCGCTACTACCAATTCGGGCAAACTGGTCTGAACCAACTGAATACCATCTCTGCAATGAGTGGATTTCTAGTTAAGTGTCTCAAAGCAACTGAACCTATAAGAGAAGGCAAAAGAATCTGGAGAAGGGTAGTGAAAGACATAGCAGTAAGAGAGAGAAAATACAAAGACACCCAACATTTTTCAGTGTCTTTCGTGTTAATCACCAAGAAAGGGAAAAAAATAAATGAGTTATGGGTATTGTATAATTGCAAGAAATTTTGAGGAATGGGCTGTGTCCAGAGAAACGCAATTAAGGCTTAATAATCTGGCAGACTGGAAGCAAGGAGGAAAAAAAAAATACTATACATTGATCGAAACTCAACTTCTTAAAAAAAAAAAATTTGCGGGGAAAGAAAAATGCCTAAATTAATCAGACACTTAATGATACTTTCAACCATTTTTCTAACAGATTGCCTTAATTACAGGAAATGGGATTGACGGAGCTGCACAGAGAGACAAGAAACATCTTTTTCAATTTCAAGCTCATAAAAAGAAAGAGAAAAGCCGCAAATTATTTTCTTTGCCTACTCCGCCAAATCCATCTTTCCTGGGTGGCAATCTTTTTTTATTATGATGATGGTTATCGATTATGTGCCTTCAATGTCAGTGTTGACTCTGGGCAACCACTAAGACCTTCTCCACAAATTTTCTGCAGGTCTCCTAACGGGGTGTCCATCTCCACCGTAAATAAGTCCATCCACCTTGTAGGGACCATTGTAACTGGAAGATCCTTCCTTGGCCACCTCAATCAGTGCAAGGACATCACACTCCCCATATCACCAATATTCAAAAGGGATTTTTTTTCCTCCTCCTGTCCAGCTGGCCAACCAGATGAATAGGTCAAGCTATTTTCTGAAGCACCAGAAGGCAGAAGAAGGAGCAATGGATAGAAAGTGAACAAAGAGAGAAACAACCTAGAACTAAGGAGAAATTTCCTGACGGTAAGAACAATCAACCAGTGGGACAACTTATTTATTTATTAGTCATATTTCCATGCCGCCCACTCTCCGAGGACTCTGGGCAGTTTACACCAAAGACGGTATCCTAAATAGCATATTGCCCCCAACAATCTGGGTTCTCATTTTACCCACCTCGGAAGGATGGAAGGCTGAGTCAACCTTAGCAGGTCAGGATCGAACTCCTGGCAGTGGGCAGAGTCAGCTTGAAATTCCGCATACTAACCATTGTGTCACCACAGCTTGCTTGCTTGCTTGCTTGCTTTCTTCCTTCGCAAGCAATAGCAGACTTATATACCGCTTCATAGTGCTCACTCTAAGTGGTTTATAGAGTCAGCCTCTTGCCCCCAACAATGTGGGTCCTCATTTTACCCACCTCAGAAGGACGGAAGGCTGAATCAACCTTGAGCCGGTGAGATTTGATCCGCTGAACTAGCAGTCAGCTGAAGTAGCTGCAATACAGCACTCTAACCACTGCGCCACTTCAGCTCATGCCTTCAGAAGTGATGGATGTTCCATCAATGGAAGCTTTAATTCCGGAGAACCGGTAGTAAAAAAAAATGCTAAAAGGTAAAAAAAAAAAAGAAGTTTGAACATCGCATGGCACAGCTGTGATCGTCAAAGCCTTTTTTAAAAAACCTTTTAAAAGTATTTTTTTACTCCGGCTCGGGCAAATAGGTAGTAAAAAAATGCTTTAAAAAAGTAAGAAAAAGGCTCTGATGATCACACGATTGTTGGAACCATTTTTTTTTAACTTTTTTAAAGCATTTTTTACTACCTATTCGCCCGAGCCGGGAGTAAAAAAATGCTTTTAAAAACTTTTTTAAAAGGTTCCCACGCACGCCACATATGATCACCTCCCCTGTGCTGTTCTACTTACCTTCCCAAGCTTCCTTTTTGCATGCAATGTGCATGCGTGCATGCAGTTTGAGTTTGTGTGCACTGTGCCTATGCACACACAGTACACATTTGACGCATGGCGCATTTGTGCAGCCAGCAAACCGATAGTGAACCAGTTCAGATTTCACCACTGTTTTTAACCCTAATTTCAAAACCGCGTTTATTTTCATTCGTTTCATTATCCGCTCATCAAATTTGCATTCATTTCCTCCCCGGTTAGGGATCAATCATTCATTATTTGCTAAATCTCGCTCGTGTCCATTTACGGTTGATTTCTAAGGGGGATTCGGCTTTCTGCAGTCTTTAACTTCCAGGCTGTTTGGCACCAAATCTTCAATTCCAGATGGCGGATCTCATTCTTGACTGCACCCTGATTTAAATAAAGCTCCTGAAAGCAAAAACTGGCCTTGTAGGAAGCCAGCTGAGTTTGATGCTTTCGGTCTCTGCTGCGAAAGAGAGTTTATTGTCAAGAGCGCACAACTGGCCAAGATCTAGAAAGACAAAGGGATCTGTAATGCTGGTTAAGGACAACTGGTATTTTCAGCACAGCCGACAATGGTGCCTCTTAACCCTTTCATTGCTTATTGACAAGATATTAAAGCACAACAAAAGCCTGAAGATGGAATAAGAAATTTAAAGTTCCATTTTCTTCCAGGCTGTTTCTCTCAGCCAACTATATTGCACATAAACTTTTTATCTAGCTAGCTAGCTATCTATCAGGTAGGTTGGTAAGTAGGTAGGTAGGTAGGTGGATGGATGGATGGATAGATAGATAGATATAGATGGAATGGAATAGAATTGGAATGGAATAGAATTGGAATGGAATAGAATTGGAATGGAATTGGATTGGAATGGAATGGAATGGAATGGAATGGAATGGAATGGAATGGAATAGAATAGAATAGAATAGAATAGAATAGAATAGAATAGAATAGAATAGAATATTGGAATAAATAGAGTGGAGTGGAGTGGAGTGGAGTGGAGTGGAGTGGAGTGGAGTGGAATGGAGTGGAGTGGAGTGGAATGGAATGGAATGGAATGGAATGGAATGGAATAGAATAGAATAGAATAGAATAGAATAGAATAGAATAGAATAGAATAGAATAGAATAGAATAGAATAGAATATTGGAATAAATAGAGTGGAGTGGAGTGGAGTGGAGTGGAGTGGAGTGGAATGGAATGGAATGGAATGGAATGGAATGGAATAGAATAGAATAGAATAGAATAGAATAGAATAGAATAGAATAGAATAGAATAGAATAGAATAGAATAGAATAGAATAGAATAGATGGAAGGGACCTTGGAGGTCTTCTAGTCCAACCCCCTGCTTAGGCAGGAAACTATATATACATACACACACACACACACACACACACACACACACATATAAATTATATATATATATATATATTTTCTGAGGTTTTCACGGGTGTTTGTATGTAGGTCTTTGGTTATTTGGGTCTTCTCCCGCGTAAAATTGGAAGTGTCTTAGCGACATTTCGACGAAGTCTCATTCGGCATCTTCAGGCTGGTGTTCTCGGCTTCATGCTTCCAGGAGCAAGAACATCAGCCAGAAGATGATGAATGTGATTTCATCGAAATGTCGCTGCTATCCTTCTAAAGATAGGTTTACAATTACACGGGAAGAAACCTGAGATATTACCTGTACACACATATATACCCGTGAAAACTTACACAGATATATATATATATATATAGGACACGGTGGCTCAGTGGCTAAGATGCTGAGCTTGTCGATCAAAACGTCGGCAGTTCAGCGGTTTGAATCCCTAGCGCCACGTAACGGGGTGAGCTCCCATGACTTGTCCCAGCTTCTGCCAACCTAGCAGTCTGAAAGCCCGTAAAAAATGCAAGTAGGAAAATAGGGATCCCCTTTGGTGGGAAGGGAATAGCTTTCCGTGCACCTTTGGCATTGAGTCATGCCAGCCGCATGACCACGGAGACGTCTTTGGACAGTGCTGGTTCCTTGGCTTTGAAACCAAGATGAGCACCGCCCCCTCAAGTCGGGAACGACTAGCACATATGTACGAGGGGAACCTTTACCTTTACATGTGTGTGTGTGTGTGTGTGTGTGTGTGTGTGTGCATATATATTTAACGCTATCGGTAAGCAACATAAGCAAACTGACAACTGAGGTGATAGGGGAAAAAATGCAAATGTTCAACACCTCTCAATGCATTTTTAATAATGTTTGATAAGAGGGAGGCAATGCAAAGATAAAAATCCATTGAAAAGTAAAGTTGAGCATGGTAGTGGAAGAGTTAAGTAAAATATAGTTGTGTGGTGGTGGGGGGAAAGCCTGGGGTACCCGCCCTTCTCCTGGAGCCCTGAATTCCTGTTTAGTTTGCTCAAGGGGTAAAAGCAAAAAACTTGGAAGCTGTATAGGGAGTTTCCCAGCTTGGTTCACAGGCAGAATCTCCCTGAATCATTCGAAAATCGCTTCTCAGATTTCCTCGCACTCGGGCTGTTGCAGAACAAGAGCTCATCAGTTCCACCTTTTGTCTCTTGATGATTTTGGGATGCCTTCCCTTTCCCTTCCTTCCCAAGCCCTTCTTCATCCCCCACCCTAAATATGGGAAGAAATGTGAGGGCCTTGGTGTACTCTCAACTAGGTGGCTCACTTGCAGATGATCCAGTAGGTGACATCATCAGTGCTAGAAGGGAGTGGGGTTTGGGTGGAAGGAGAAGGAGGTGAAGGAGGAAGAGGAGGAGGAGGAGGTGGAGTACTTTGGGTCCTTTGTGCTCTCCAAGCTGGGTGGTTTTCTTGCCGATGTTTCACTACCAAACTAAGTATCATCAGTGCTGGAAGGGAGTTGGCTTTGGAGGAGGAGGAGGAGAACTGTTGGGGTTCTTTGTGCTCTCCAAACTGGGTGGTTTTCTTGTAAACTAGGTTCACTACCAAACTAGGTATCATCAGTGCTAGAAGAGAGTTGGGTTTGGGAGGGGGGAGGAGGAGGAGGAAGAGGAAGAGGAAGAGGAAGAGGAAGAGGAAGAGGAAGAGGAGGACGAAAACTGTGGGGTTCTTTGTGCTCTCCAAACTGGGTGGTTTTCTTGCAAACTAGGTTCACTACCAAACTAGGTATCATCAGTGCTAGAAGAGAGTTGGGTTTGGGGGGGGAGGAGGAGAAGGAGGAGGAGGAGGAGGAGGAAGAGGAGGAGGAGAACTGTGGGGTTCTTTGTGCTCTCCAAGCTGGGTGGTTTTCTTGCAAACTAGGTTCACTACCAAACTAGGTATCATCAGTGCTAGAAGAGAGTTGGGTTTGGGTGGGAGGAGGAGGAGGAGGAGGAGGAGGAAGAGGAGGAGGAGGAGGAGGAGGAGGAAGAGATGGTTTATGAGGTCCTTGGTGTTCTCCTAGCTGGGTGATTTCATTACCAACCTAGGTAACATCAGCAGTAGTAGAAGGGAGTGAGGTTTGGGGAGAGGTGGAGGAGGAAGAGGAGGTCCTTGATGTTCTCCAAGCTGGGTAGTTTTCTTCCAGGTGTTTCATTACCAATCTAAGTAACATCATCAGTGCTAGGAGGGAGTGGGGTTTGCTCTTATTTTTACATACTGTATTAGTGGCTTGCCCTCTCAGTGTTCTGGGGAGTTGTCTTGGGGATCCCTGGATTAGCTTACAGCTAACAGTGAACAACAGCCTCATTCCCTTTCGGCGAATTTATTTCCTGCTAAAACACCAAGCCAAAACCCAAATAATTGCATTTCTTGCTTCTATTAAAAGCAGAGGACTAATTCAGCAAATCCCACTCACCAAAAACCAAATTCTTGGATTAAAAAAGTATTAGAGCATTCTTACTTTCACAAAAGAAAAAAGAAAGAAAAACTGGGGATCCGGGCCTGCTTAACCACTGATCAATAGTAAACTAAATATGCTTTATCCATCATCAATATTTTGTCTAACCACCTGGATCAAAATTTTCAGCCTTATTACCGAGTAGATGGATCTTCCTGTCTCCCCTCGCCAGCCTTACCACGCTGAGCCCTATCTATTTCACTTTTAATTCCCCTCACCCCATTTTCTTGCTAAGAGCTTGTCATATATCTTATTATTGGAATTTCAGCACAAGCAGGGCACAGATTGGGCCGAGGTGATACATCTTCCGAGTTGGCCGCGTCACTCTTGTCAACCCAGGATTGTTCCTGAAGGTTGTGAAATAAAGTTGCGACCTACTTTTATTTTCTCGACGGAATAAGGAAGGACCTCGGCGATGGGCACCAATGCCAAAGAAAGCTGAGGACTCAAAGGTGACCCACTTGGTTGGCATCAGAGGGTCACAGGCCAAGGGTGGAAGAGTGGTTGATGTGATGGTCATCTCTAGACCAGGCCTAGGACAACTTGCCACAGCCAATTTGCCATGGCCAACTAATCATGGCCAACTCACCACAACCAACTCACCAGTGGTGGGATTCACTTACCTTCCCTACCGGTTCACAACTGTGAGCACGCACGCAGTCACCACTACTAGTTCTCCCAAATTGCACAGAACCGGCTGAATCCCACCACTGCAACTCCCCATGACCAATCCCCATAGCCAACTCATCACAGACATACTCACCACAGCTACATTCATCATGGGTACCTCACCATGGGCAACTCACCAGTCAACTCATGACAGCCAAGTTGCCACAGGATAATTCACCGTGGCCAATTCACCATAGTCAATTCACCATGGACAACTCAGTTTTTTTATTATTATTAATCATATTTCTATGCCACCCACTCTCTGAGGACTCTGGGCGGCTTACAACAATTGATAGTATACTAAATAGCATATTGCCCCCAACAATCTGGGTCCTCATTTTACCCACCTTGGAAGGATGGATGGCTGAATCAACCTTGAGCCGGTGAGATTTGATCCGCTGACCTGCTGAACTAGCAGTCAGCTGAAGTAGCTGCAGTTCAGCACTCTAACCACTGCGCCACCTCGGCTCTTCAAGCTCTTTGCAAGTGGAACAGACTGAAGTCTCTTACACCAGCCTTGATATCGGCTAAAATCACTTGATGGCGATGAAGATGTAGATGAGATTTTGCCCCAAAGTAAAGTGGATGAGCTAACTAACAAATCTCCCTTAATAGGAATGTCTTTCCTCCTACACACACACATACCTAAGAAATCCAGCAGAGTTACAAAATCAATGAGACAGTGAGGACTGTAACAAAGTTATGCCAGTCAAAAAATATTAGATGATAATTAGATGGAGTTTTGCCGAGGCAACACTGGGCAAGAGAAAGCGATCAGCTTCCCAGCGACAGGAAGGAAGGCATCGGATGATGAACCAATTTTGAACACCAATTATTTTCTGAAGACAGTAATAAAAAGATGAGCAATCATTAGATCAGCACCATGATTCTCCGCAGCAGTGCAGGCTGAGAGACGCTTCAAAGCAAGGGAAATATATTTGGAATTGATCAAAATCTACACTTATGAGAATTGAAACACAACAGCGACAATCCAGTGTCCCCATTCATGTTCAGAGTTTTAGAGTTTTTATCAAGCTCGGGCACACGGTTTTAAGATTTTCAAAGCTGTTCTTATTCCACATTATATTCTGCATTCACTGTTATTTTTTATTTTTTTTCCTATCATTCCTCTGTGTTGAAGTCTCCTGTTGACAAACCCCTGTGGTCAGACCCCCTGCAGCCAGCAACAATCCCCAATTGTCTGGTGCATTCCCACAGGCAGGGCTTCCTCAGGCCGTAGGCCAGACAGTGTCGGCTGGCGACCCCCAGGGGGAGAGTTTTCTCTGTGGGTGCACCCACCCTCTGGAACCAACTTCCTTTGGAGCTCCGGATGGCCCCTGACCTTCGCTCGTTCTGCCGCGATTTGAAGACCTGGTTGTCCCGTAGCCTGGACTAATTGGGGGGGGGGGTTCTTAATGAATTTTAATTTGTTTTAAATTGGAATTTTAATTTTATATTGTTTTTAATGAGGAACTGTGCATCTTTACCGTTGTGAGCCACTCTGAGTCCTTGGAGATAGGGCGGGATATAAGTTGCATTATAAATAAATAAATAAATGAGTTAATTATCTGGTCCAGAAGAGCATAGAGACCACAATAATATTGGAAATGGTAAGAACTGAGTTCTTCTATTGCCCTGAATAAAAAGGATGGCTTCATTGAACCATTTCAAAAAGTCAAAACTAATTAGGGTGTGTTTGGTGATGTTAATTGGATACAGTGGTGGGTTCCTCCTGGTTCAGCCCGGTTCGGCTGAGCTGGTAGCAGTGACGATATGACATCACCGAACCAGTTCTCTTTGTTCGGGAGCTTGGCCCCACTCCCAATTTTTCGCTACCTCCCAGCTGATCGGCTGATCAGCTGAAAGGAAAAAAACTGTTTAAACTCTTGCCGCGGGGCTTCAAAGGGCCGCCCTACAGCTGATCAGTGTTAAAAGGCAGTGTGGTGGTGGTAGACCAGTGCACTCAAAAAAGAAATGGGTAGACCAGGACGCTCCAAAAACAAATGGGTAGACCGGTACAGCTCTACAAGCAGTTAGAAGCCTGGTAGACCAGTACCTCTACTAAATCCTAAAGAATTGTTTGTCACATGACCATCAAACCACACCCACAAAATAAGCCACGCCCACAGAACCGGTAGTAAAAAAAAATTTAGAACCAACCCCTGATTGGATATATCTAGTTTAATGAAAAGAAGGACTAGGGGTGACATGTTCCAATATCTAAGGGGCTGCCAAATAGAAGAGGGAGTCAAGCTATTCTCCAAAGCACCTGACAAGAAACAATGGATAGAAACGAATCAAGGTTGGTGAGCTGCAGCGAAATGGCGCAGGGTGAGTAATCGCTACTCCCCAACGCCGCCTGTCATCGTGTTTTGGGGATCCCTTCGGGGGCGCGGGAGCTGGAGAGTCCCGCGGACAATAGGGAGAGCCGGGGTGGTGAGAAAGCGGAGCGCTAACGCTTCTCACTAGACTGGGCAACCCTGTCAAGCCAGCACGGTGAGTCAGCCCTCTGATGGCTGACCTGAAGCTGCAGTAGCCGACAATCCAGACGGGAAGCAAGCAAGAAAGATCGGAGGCTGCAGTGTTGGAATTAGAAAGTGCCACCCCCACTTAGCTGAAATTGACTATCGATCGAAGAGGTGGGCGGAATCGGGCGAGGAGTGCTCAAAGAGGGAAAGAGCGGCGACGGAGAGTGGAGAGCTGAGAAAGAGGCTAGAGAGCCCGATAAGCCGACAAAAGCGAAGGAGAACGAAGGATTGAGGACATTAGCTTTGACTGTGCAAAGGAGAAGAGGTCTGGCAGGCGTTGTGAGCAAGAAGAAGGAGAATCCAGGAAAAAATTGTTGATTTTAGTATCCAAAGCAGCGAAGGGTGAAGCAAGTGGGAGATCTGACCTTTGCTGGATCGACTTAGGAAGCAGGAAGTACAGCCATTGCAGTGACTTGGCAGAGTAATAATTGAAGAGACTGGTACGGAGACAATCTAGCAGAGGGAAGTTACCATAAAGAACTGGACTTTAATAAATCAACTTGGCACAGAGAAAGACTTGGAGGAGATTGGAGGAGGATCTGGTAAAACCTCTACTTGTTCAAAAGGAACTGTTAAAAGGAATTTAGGGGAAGTTCCCTCAGCTGTCTATTGAAAACCTAAGACACAATATATATTTTTTCTTCTCCCCTTTTTTCTTTACTCTATTTTAGCTTTCCCCTAGATAAACTTTCTTTGTACTATTTTGAAGATATTTCTTCTTTTTCTATGTGGTTTCTTATATTGTTATAATAATATAATTAATAAGAGTTGATAATTCTTATACTAATTAATTGCTGACTTTTCCATATTTTTAGTATATACAGTATATTTAGCGTATATTTAGTATATACTATATATTATAGTAGATTCACTTGTATAATAATACCCATTTGTGTTAATTTCTTCATACATAGCTATACTTAGATTGTGAGGTTAAGAACCAGCTTTTAAATTTAGGTCCGATATAGAATTTTTAGATATAAATTATAACTGCATTTTGTATTGTTCTTTTGGTTTTTTTTTTGTTTTATTTCCTTTTCTTTTCTTCTCTCTTTTCTTCCTTTTTTCTTTTCGCTTTCTCTTTTCTTTTTTCATCTTTTTTTTCTTCTCTTTTTCTTTTCCTCTCTTTTAAGAACATAGAGATTTAGGTTATTTAGGTCTTAGGTTATTAAGAAAAATTATAATTAATTATGGTAGGACAAGAAGACTTGTCCTAACCTCATTCATCTTTCTTTCCTTTTTTTTTTCTTCTCCTCCCTTCCTAAGCAGATTCAGCTTTTATAAAGGTTCTAATTATTATCTGATAAATTAATTATAAATGAGTAATTTAATTTAATTAATTTAATCAATTAACGTTAAGATATACATTATTATTTTTTGGTATTAAGATAACGAATCAAGTGATATTTATACTGGATATTGATTGAAAGGGACATAGAGTGTTAAATAGATTTTTAAGACCAAGAAAAGATACTTTAATATAAGTGTTATCTAGTGAATGCTAATTTGGAAAAATATCGAAAGAATAATTAGGGAGCAAAAAACAATCCTGAAAGAAATGGCAAACGTGTCATCTACAATTGTGAAAACAGGAAAAAAGATCCCCTCAAACCCCACTATAACTATGACCTCCCCAGCGATGCAAAAATCAACGGAAGGCCTATCAAAATCTGAAAAATCCATAGCAACCCCAACGCTGATTTCCATGCAATCAACATTGACGTTAATTCAAGAGACCATGATGGCCTTACAGGAAAAAATGTCAAGCAACCACTCCGAATTAAAAACAGATATTCAGGCATTAGATCAAAAAATGAACGAGATACAAGTTTCAATATTTAACAACGAACAAAGGATTCAGAAGGCAGAGTCAAAAATAGAACAAAATGAAAAGAGAATAGATACGGTGGATCAGACGTTGACAATGCAGAATAAGAATTTAGGGGACGCATTAATCCAATTGGAAATGGACAGGGCATCGTTCTACCTCCGTTTCCAGAATGTTGTAGAGGATAAAGAGGAGGAGTTGGGAGAAAAGATGGCAGAATTGATCGCAGAGGTGCTCCAACAGGACAAACAAGAGATTATTAGAGAATTGGACGAGGTCTATCGCGTCCAAACAAATTATGCAAGAAGAAATAGATTACCTAGAGAAGTCCATGTCCGATTCGCAAGGAAGAAAGTAAGAGATATATTATATAATATAGCCAGAGAAGAACAAATAACATATGGCGGAAAGGAAGTGATCATTCTGAAACAGGTGCCAAGGAGGGTGAGAGAGACTAGAAAAGAATATAGATTCTTAGCGGTGCAATTGAATAAAAGAAATATCCTATTTAAATGGCTTCTTCCGGAAGGGATGTTAATCACTTGGCAGGGGAGAAAAATAAAAATTGATAGTTTGAGTACAGCGCAGGATTTTCTTGACCAATTAAGGGGAGTAGAGGAAGAACAAAGTAGTAAGGAGGAGATAGAATCAACAAATTTAGTAGAGGAGACCCCACTTCAACAGAACAACAAAGAAAGAATCCCAGAAGAGAAGAGGACAGAAGAAGAGGAAGCTAAGGAGAAGAAAACAAGACCAGTAAGAGCCGTAAGAAACAAATAAAAGCTAAGAACCGGAAGGGAAGGGAGGAGAAGGGAGGGGAAGGAAGGAAAGGAAAAACAAAACAAAACAAAACAACAACAACAACAACAACAACAACAACAAAAAAGAAGCTAACAAATAAACATGAACGATCTGAGAATAATATCAGTAAATGTCAATGGATTGAATGATAAGAAAAAAAGGAAACTAACACTTACAAAATTAGTAAAACAAAATGTAGATATAATTTGTTTACAAGAAGTTCACGTAAAAAAGGATGAGGGTAACTGTCTGGAATATAAAAAATTTGGCAAAACATTTACCTCGCTAGCAGAGAAAAAAAAAAGGGGGATAGTAATCTATGTTAAAAAAGGGATTGAATCAGATTTAAAATATAAGGATACAAAGGGAAGAACACTTATGATTGAAATAATGAGAGGTAATTCTAAAATACTATTAGTGGGCATTTATGTTCCGAACAAGAAACAGGGAGAATATTTTAAAAAACTCCACGAGCAATTGGGAAAAATGGAATATAATGAAATTTGTTTATTAGGTGACTTCAATGGAATTGTGGACCCAGACAAAGATTATAAAAGTAATAAAATAAATAAAAACAAAAGAGCAAAGTTACCAAAAGCGTTTTTTTATTTAGTTGAAGAATTGAATCTGATTGATATATGGAGAACCCTACATCCAAACGATAGACAGTATACATTTTATTCCAACCCACAGAAGTCTTGGTCGAGAATTGATATGGCCTGGGTCACCACGAAGCTTGGAGCTGAAATAGCATCAGCAGAGATTAATCCAAATATGTGGGCGGATCACAACCCCTTGGAGATAAAATGGAAAAATATAAAAAGAAGGAAACATCAGAGATGGAGATTTAATGTGAATTTATTGAATGATAAGGAGTGTATGGATAAAATGAAAGAAGAAGTAAGGCTCTTCTTTAAGGAAAATGGGAATCAAGGAACATCCCCTGAAATTGTATGGGATGCGATGAAAGCGTATTTAAGAGGGGTTGTGATATCATATAGCGCATATAAAAATAAAGAAAAAAGAAAATCCCTGGATGAGCTCTTAAAACAGTTAGGAGAAGCAGAAAAAAAGCTCCAAGAGAAACCTGGAGATAAAGCTATAAAAGAAAATTGGCTGATGTGGAGGCATAAATTAAATATTGTAGAACAAGAAGAATTAGCACAAAAACTAAAAAGAACAAAACAATACTATTTTGAGAATGCAAACAAGACAGGCAGGTGGTTGGCCTACAAATTAAAAAAGGAAAACGAAAAAGGGACGATTCAAATTTTAGAAGATCCAGAGGGTAACCTTCTAAATGAAGAAGATGATAAATTAGAAAGAGCAAGGGAGTACTATGAAACCTTATACAAAGCAGAGGAGGTCCCGAAAGAAGAAATAGAGCAATATTTGATAAATGCAGAGCTTCCACAAATAGCCGAAGAAGAGAGGGAGATGCTTAACAGGGAAATAACAATTGATGAACTTAAAACAGCCCTTTCAAAACTTAAGAATAACAAATCGCCAGGTCCAGATGGATTCCCAGGGGAAATATACAAAAAACTGGAAGAAACTCTACATCCAAAGCTACTGGAAATCTTTAATGAGGCACTGAGGGGATCAAAAATCCCGGATTCGTGGAGGGAAGCGTATGTTACACTCTTGCCGAAAGAAGGTGCTGACCATAAACAAATTCAGAATTATAGGCCAATTTCCCTTCTGAACACCGACTATAAATTATTCATGACCATAATGGCAGAAAGAACTAAAAAAAATACTTAACGCTTGGATATATAAAGACCAAAATGGATTCCTCCCAGGGAGACAAATAAGGGATAATTTGAGAACAATATTAGATACATTAGAGTACTATGAGGAACATTCGGAAAAACAGATGGCCTTAATATTTTTGGATGCCCAAAAGGCATTCGATAACTTAAATTGGAATTTTATGATCAAACTAATTAGAATAATGGGATTTGGATCAAACTATGAAAAAATGATTAAAACTATATATGACAAACAAAGGGCGAGCATCTTAGTAAACGGAGACAGGACAAGAACATTTCAGATAAGGAAGGGGGTAAGGCAGGGATGCCCCCTATCTCCGTTATTATTTATCTTGGCTCTAGAAGTCCTACTACAAAAAATTAGGAAAAATGAGGAGATCAAAGGTTTAAAGATTAGGAAAGAGGTCTATAAAACTCAAGCATTTGCAGACGACGTGGCTTTAATATTAGAAGACCCATTAGAATCTGGACTAAAAGTATTAGAAGAATTGGACAAATATGGAGTAGTGTCAGGCTTTAAACTGAATAAAACAAAAACTAAATTATTAACCAAGAATGTAACGGAGACACAGAAACAGGAGATAGAAGGAAAGCTGGGGTTACAGGTTGTCAAGAAAATAAAATACCTCGGAATTTGGATAACGGCAAGGTGCTCATCCCTGAAGGATGATAATTATACTCCCCTACTCCAAAAAATAAAACAAGATTTGAATAGATGGAAGAAAATTAAATTGTCACTTATAGGCAAGATAGCTGCGATTAAAATGAACATTCTCCCAAAAATGTTATTTTTATATCAAAATATACCACTGAATTTGGACAAAAAATTTTTTTTAGAATTGAATAAAAACATTCGGAAATTTGTATGGGAGGGCAAAAAGTCGAGGATTTCTTTTAAAGTACTACAGGGGAAAAGAAACATGGGAGGATTTGGTCTCCCTGATTGGGAAGCATATTTGAAGGCCGCCAAGTTAGTTTGGATAAAGGAGTGGGTCACTTTGGAAAATAAAAGAATTTTAACGTTAGAAGGACATGACCTACAGAAAGGGTGGCACTCATATTTATGGGAGGTAGACACAAAAAAAAGAACACATTTCCGCAGACACAAAATTAGAGATTCATTATTACAAACATGGACCGAAATTAGACAGAGATGCTACAATAAAGTGCCAAAATGGCTCTCTACGATGGAGGCTTTGATCCACCCAAACAGATGGGGTATGGAGAAAATATGCAGATACAGTGATATTTTAGATGGAGGAGGAAACCTTAAATCGAATGAAGATCTGAGAGACCAAGGCATAAACTTTGACTGGTGGACATATTTACAAATAAAATCAAGATACCAGCAGGATAAGGATAAATTTGGTTTAGAATTAAGCTACAATGGGTTGGATAAAATTTTGATGGGAAGCGGAAAAAAGGCCCTAGCCAAACTCTATAATTACTTATTAGACCAAGATAGACCCGAGGTCATAGCCCAAAACCAATTAAGCGCCTGGGAAAAAAATATTGGACATAACTTAAACTTTGATGAATGGGAAGAATCATGGAATAAAAATTACAAGATGACTAGAGCTGCATCTTATAAGGAAAATTATTACAAAATGTTTCATAGATGGTATTTAGCGCCTGCTAGATTATCGAAAATGTTTCCAAATATGTCCCCAAATTGTTGGAAATGTGGCCACGGTCAGGGCACCTTCTTTCATATGTGGTGGACATGCCCCGAAGCGAAAAAATATTGGACCATAATTGGGAGATGGTTACAAGAGATAATTAGAGAAGAAGTAGAGGGGATACCAGAACTATTCCTCTTGGGAATGGTGAAGAAGAGATTTGGGAAAACAAAGAACCACTTAATAATACACATAATTACAGCTGCTAGGTTGGCATATGCCCAATACTGGAAGGAAAAAACCCTGCCACCAGAAGAACTTATAGTTAAGAAGGTATTAGAGTGTGCAGAGATGAGCAAACTAACTTACGAATTAAATAATGACGAAAACTCAGACTACTATAATGTGTGGGAAAGGTGGTACGAATGGATGAATGAAAGAAAAGTAACAGGACTAAAAGGTGTGTTAAATAAAGAATAATAAAGGGTAAAGGTGACACCAAATATTTATTTGTATATATGTAAAAACACTGCAAATCTGATGTAAAGAGAAATGAAAACTTTTTGTATTTATAAAAATTCAATAAAATATTCATTAAAAAAAAAAAAAAAAAAAAAAGAAACGAATCAAGGAGAGAAGCAACCGAAAATTAAGGAGAAATTTCCTGGCAGTGAGGACAATTAACCAGTGGACAGCTTGCCTCCAGAAGTTGTGGCTGCTTCATAACTGGAGGTTTTCAAGAAGAGCCTGGACAGCCAGTTGTCTGAAATGGTATAGAGTCTCCTGACCAAGTATAGTATAGAGTCTTTTAGTCCAGGGGGCTGGACTAGAAGATCTTCAAGGCCCCTTCCAAGTCGGTTATTCTATTATTCTGTAAGGGCCCAGACTGTTAGCCCTTTGCTCCTTTAAAAGAAATGAACACTTATTAGCCTCTCTACCACACTTAAGAACGCTTCCGATAAAGGATTCCCATCCGAAATGCTTTTAAAAAATAAACTCTATTATTTTATTTTATTTTATTTTTATTTCATTTTTTTTTTTTGCTTGCCTACTTGGCCATTATCTTACCGTTGCCTTGGTCCCCCTTGAATGTTTTCCAAAACATTCCCTCACAGTTGTGCTCAACATACCCCATTCTTCCATTATGGTCCTTCAGCCAAGACAACCACTGTCCTGAGACTAGGTGGGCGAGAAAATCTTGTGATTTGCAAGTTAAGTGGGAAATTCAATATCCCACCTTATTTGGAGGACATTACACAACCCGGCTTTGTCCTGATGTGAGTCAACCACCAGAGGTTGCAAGGAAATTAATAAAGCATCAAAGCTTAGCTATCCATTACCGCTTAAAGCAATATTTGAGGATTTAAGAGATCAGAACTGCTTAGGGCAAACACAGATCCTCAAACATAGCCATCTCGTCACTGCTTTAGATGAGTTCCTCTCCTTTCATCATTATTCCGCATTGCTATCCAAAAACTAAATACAGAAAAAGAAGATATTTCTAAATTCTAATGAGAGCTCAAAATTCCCTCAGGAACTGAGTTCAAACCTCACTAACATCTGCGCAAAAATCCCCACTGAGCTCAAATTTGGGGGAAAGTCCTGGCCAGGTGTGGAAAAGCTTTTCTCAAAGGTAACTCTCATTCTTTACCACCGATCTACAAATGGGATTAAAAAGGAGGGGTATTTTCTGAAGCATGTTTCAGGTGGTTATGAGATCCGTAAGAAGAATGTCGGTGCCCGTGAGGTAATTTAACTGGATTTTCCCACCTCATGCCCTTTCTGGAAATACTCGAGAGGAGGTAAAACTCTCTCACACACACACATACATACATATTCCCTATGATTTAGCACAACTGAAGGGCGAATGGCATTTGAAAAAAAGTGATAGAGTATTGGTTAGAAGGACTTTAATTATTATCCTGCCTGGATTTGCAGTAAAGGAAGAGATTTTAAAGGGAAATGACCAGTGGTGGGTTGTCCCCGGTTCGGACCAGTTTGCAAGAACCCGTAGTAAAACCGGTGGGAGGCCCCGCCCACTGCCCCGGATGACATCATCAGCGATTTGCACATGCGTAGAAGCAAGCTGCCTGGGCGAGCGAAGCGAGAGCGCACGCACGATCCCGTTGCGAACCAGTAGTAAAGGTACTGTAAGTAGAACCCAGCACTGGAAATGACAAAACGTTTCTTGAATAGTATGTGGAAAAGACCTATTGATTTATTAAACAGATTGACCTCAAAATTTATATGGCAAGGGAGAAAACCTAGAATTAGATTAAAAACATTACAAGATACCCGGGACAGAGGAAGAGTAGCATTTCCGGATTGGGAGGCTTATTACCAAGCAGCATGCCTAACTTGGTTAAAAGAATGGATGGAGCTGGGAAATAAAAGAATTTTAACAATAGAAGGGCATGATTTACAGACAGGATGGCATGCATTTCTATGGGGTGAAAAGTATAAAACCCATGAATATTTTAGAAGGCATATAATTAGAAATTCACTATTATTAATTTGGCATAAAATCCAAAAGCAACACTATATAAGAATTCCGTTTTGGATCTCTCCCAATGAAACATTAATGCACCCAAATTTAGTAAACTGGGCTTCCTCTATTTTAAGTCAAAGTGGACCGGAGCAAGAGAACTGCATGTTCTCCCTAGCCAGACAGTCTAGTAATTCTTCTCCAACATGGAGTAGGACAGCTTTCCACAGCGAAGTGTTTACAGAACAGCTGGCTGAGTTCAAGAGGTTCAGCCACCCCCAAGCCTCTGTAATTACCTTGTTTTCTACAGGATGACCAGATGTTGAGTGAAAACCAAGCGCTTCCCAGATCTATTTCTACCCTGGCTTCTCTCCAGAGGTCAACAAAACATAGCGATGTAAGCAAGTAAGGAAGCGGGCTGGGTTCAAATTCTTGCTTCTTCTCGTGTAGTGAGAAAATAATGGCAACAATTTTTGCATTCAGATTTCTTTGCAATATTCTTTTGCTTTCCCTCTGTCTCCAGAAAGTTGCATCTTGAATACAGCTCATCTGTCTGGAACCCGCACTACATATCGGACATAAATACAATCGAGAGAGTCCAGAGATATTTTATGAGAAGAGTTCTCCATTCCTCTAACTGCAATAAAATACCTTCTGCCACCAGACTCCACATTTTGGGCTTAGACAACTTAGAACTACGCCGACTTTGGTCTGACCTAAGCTTAGTACATAAAATTATCTGCCATAATGTCCTTCCTGTCAATGACTACTTCAGCTTCAACCACAACAATACATAAGCAAATAATAGATACAAACTCAAGGTAAACTGCTCCAAACTCAATTGCAGAAGATATGACTTCAGGAAGTTATATTACTTCAGTGGTCAATGCCTGGAATGCTCTATCTGATTCTGTGATTTCATCCCAAAATCTCCAAAACTTTAACTTAAGACTGTCTACTGTTGACCTCACCCAATTCCTAAGAGGTCTGTAAGGGGCATGCATAAGTGCACCAGCATGCCTTCCGTCTCTGTCCTAATATTCCTTTTCACTTACTCTTTTCATGTATCCAAATTATGTTTATACTTTTACCTATTATCTTATATATGATTGACAAAATAAATAAACTAAATAAATAAATAAATAAAATCAGGGGCTTATGACCTCCTTCTCAAATCAAGTTCTTCTCCGATTCTGATATTCCAAGTTGGCTAATATAGTTTAAGCCTAACTGAAGTTAACTAGGTATAATTACTAACTGGATAACTAGGTATAATGATGATACATATAATGGCACGAATATTTTTTTTCAAGATGTGTTAGCGGTGCATAATAATGCATGCAAATAAAGCTTCACCCCAAAGGAATTTTGATACACTCATTAATATGATCACAACAACATTTTTTTTAAAAATTTGATTTATATGCCGCCCTTCTCCAGAGACTCAGGGTAGCTTACAATGCATTAAGCAATAGCCTTCATACTTTTGTATATTTATACAAAGTCAGCTTATTGCCCCCACAAACTGGGTCCTCAATTAACCTACCTTAGAAAGGATGGAAGGCTGAGTCAACCTTGAGCCTGGTGAGATTCGAAATTACTAATTGCAGACAGCTGGAGTTAAATTACAATGCATTAGTCTGCTGAGCTATCCAGGCTCCTATCCAGGCTCCTGTGTTATTGCAAATTTTTTGGGGTGTGGGATAACTGCATTATTTTACCAATCCCTGCGGGAATATTGATAACACAAAAGAGGGAATGGCCTGTAAGTAAAGAATGAAATCGCAAAAATACATATGTATTACACCAATTTTGGAATGAAACAATATTGGAGCTTTAGAATTTTTTCTAATTAAACAGAACTGCAGAAATAGCCCAGAACAGAAAGAACTTGTGATAGTATAAAAGCACCTCATTTCTCAATATATTAAAACTGTCTCAACCACATTATGCATAATTGTGATACAGAGAAGGGATGGGTATATCTGCAATGTATAATTTGAATAATCAATTCAATTTAAGATTTATGATCTGATTCCCTCCTGGACTACCATAATAAAATATCCAGATCAGGTCCATTTGATTCAGAATGCTGATTTGTAGGGGGAGTGGGAAAGGGGGAAGAGAGAGGGGGGGGGAAATGAATTAATTTAACTGATTAATTTGAAGAAAGGCATCCATTATGATCTGGCACTTTTGATTCCATTTGCAAATGCAATTAGGAGAGAATCCATCAAAGCACTATTAAGCTGAACATTCCCTCAGCCACAAGGTAGAAGTTATGAGAATGGGCTGGGAAACATCACACCAAGAGACCATTAATCCTAGGAGGAGCAACTTGCTGTTTTTATACCTAGTCTTAGCTTGTTGGGAAACTGCCAGCTAAACTGGAAGGAGGGGTTAAATGAGGACCTAGTTTGGAATCCTTGCACAGTCACCAGCGACATAAGCTTGACCTCACCGCAAGATCCATGAAGCCTTATCTGACTGTTTCCCAGGGTAAGGCAAAGAGTCTGGAGAAGATTCTTGCGACATAGGTAGAAGTAAATTTATTATTTATTTCAGCTATTTAGGAGTGGCTCTAGTTGCTTCTGCCTATCCTAGCTTGCATCACTGGATTGAGATGGGCAGCTATAGCTAAGGAAGGAAGGAAGGAAGGAAGGAAGGAAGGAAGGAAGGAAGGAAGGAAGGAAGGAAGGAAGGAAGGAAGGAAGGAAGGAAGGAAGGAAGGAAGGAAGGAAGGAAGGAAGGAAGGAAGGAAGGAGGGAGGGAGATGAGAATGAGGAGCAGTAAGGATTGGAGGAAGGGAGGGAGGGAGGGAGGGAGGGAGGAAGGAAGGAAGGAAGGAAGGAAGGAAGGAAGGAAGGAAGGAAGGAAGGAAGGAAGGAAGGAAGGAAGGAAGGAAGGAAGGAAGGGGCTTCCCTCCCCTGAGGGTTTTGACCATCCACATCTCAAGCAATTCCACCTTAACAGAAGAAGAAATTGGAAATATTTCTGGAAGCGATTGTCAATAACCTCACCTAACCCAACCCAACCTTGTTGGTCTTTTGTAAGGTTTGCAAACCTGAGCTGTGTTCCTGAGACTGGGGTGCGGAATGTGTTACAGTCCCCATTTCTTGACTTTCCTGTTCACCAGCCAAGTATCTCAGCTGCTGTGTATATATATTTACTAGCTGGACACCCGTGCTTCGCTACAAAACTATGGAATTGGACATGATAAATTGACCCTTGAAACCTGAAACTTAATGTAGAATGTGTAACTCCTTAGCATCAGAGCAAGTTAATATAAGGCAACTGGCAGTTGGAACAGAGGGGGAGGGGGAGTAGAATGTCCCAGTCTGCAGGCTGGATGAGTCATGTGCTGGCCACACCCACACCTGGTTTAGCGAAGGGGTAGCATCAGAGTGTGTGAATATAAGGCAACTGGCAGTTGGAACAGAGTTCTTTTCAGGTGGGGAGGGGCAGTAGAATGCATAGCTTCTTAGCATCAGAGCTTGTAAATATAATTACTGCATATGAAATACTAATGATCTGATGGTCATTTCGAAAAATCCTTTCTTAGCAAGCACCTAGAACCCAAGAGGAAAATTTCAAGTTTGTAGCCTTTACCGTTCTGGAGATTTCGTGATGAGTGAGTGGTATTTGGCTTTTATATATGTAGATTTAGGATGCTTTTATTGTTTTTCAAATGCTTTTTCACTGAATATTTTTGATTGTTTTAATTCCTTGGGCATGACTGAGATGGGTGGCTATATGAACAAACAAATGAATGAACAAATGAACAAATGAATATAAATAAGTAAATACTCAAGCATTGACTTCCTACTTTCCCTTCCCTACAAGCAATATTTTCTTTTGTAGCTATACCTCTAGATCTAACGGCGGAGGTGGACTTTCCCATTGGTGCAAGCTATTTTAGACAGCCACCTGTTAGTCACTCCATGTTGATTGCCTCCCCCACCCCATATCTCCTGGACAAACCCATGCACAGTCCAGGAAACATTTGGCATCTTCTCTCGGGCAAGAGACTCAACGGAAGGGGAGGAACCATCGTCCTAATCTAAATGACCAGCTTTTCCAAGGAGGAGAACTTGGCCTGGGGAGAGGCCATTTGTCATCCGGCAGGACAGAGAAATGAATGCATCTCCCATTCCACCCGCTTCATCCAGATAGGACCCAACTCAAAGGTGACACGTCCTGGGAGCCATTCATTTTTCAAATGGCCACAACTTATTTTGCGCCACAGTTGCACAGAGCAAGGGTTTGTCCATGCCTTAAACTTGGCACAATCAGAAACGAGCATGCCGGGTTGCAGATTTCTACCCGCTTCTCTGAAAATGACTCGTCCACCTGCATTCAATAAACGGGTTAGCAATTTTGAAGGAAATTGCTCATTGCTTCGGAAGGCTTCTTTTCAGCCAACCCCACCCTGTTTTTCCCCCCCTCTGGTGCTTTGCTCCACTTGGAACCCTTAAATGCATCGTCTATAATTATATTAAAAGGTTTCACGTTTGCAAGCACACTGCAGAAAATCAGCAAACCTCGTCGACCAATATGAAAGAAAGGATCCTTCCAAAACATACTCACACACCCAAAAAAAAAATGTAAGCAAGTTAAGGAAAACAGGAGGATAAAACTAGCAATTCTCTAAACCTTGAAATCTGCAGTTTTTGGTCACCACACTATAAAAAAGATGTGGAGATTCTAGAAAAAGTGCAGAGGAGAGCAACCAAGATGATTAGGGGACTGGAGGCTAAAACCTATGAAGAAGGGTTACAGGAATTAAGCATGGGTAGTCTAGAGAAGAGATGAGAAGGACCAGGGGTGACCTAAGAGCAGTCTTCCAATATCTGAAGGGCTGCCACAGACAGGAGGGGGTCAAGCTTTTTTCCAAAGCCCCTGAAGGCCAGACAAGGAATAATGGATGGAGACTGATCAAGGAGAGATTCAACCTGGAAATAAGGAGACATTTTCTGACAGTGAGAACCATCAACCCATGGAACAGAAGTTGCCTTCGGAAGTTGTGGGAGCTTCATCACTGGAGGCTTTCAAGAAGAGACTGGACTGCCATCTGTCAGAAATGGTGTTGGGACTCCTGCCTGGGCTGGGGGTTGGACTAGATGACCTACGAGGTCTCTTCCAACTCTGTTAATCTACAAGAGTTGAGATGATCAGGACTTTAGCAGTATTTGAACTAGTGGTGAACACCTCCAACCGGTGCCACCAGTTCATGGCCCACGCATGCACAGTGCACACCAGATGTGCGCTGCACGTATGCATGCACAGTGCATGTCAGATGCATGCTCTATATGCATGCGCAGTGCGCACTGAAAAACGCACAAACAGACTGCACAAAACATGTGCTTTTGGATTTCCTGCTCTTTTCTTTAACTTTTTAAAGCATTTTTAACTACCAGAGAACCAGTAGTAAAAAAATACTTTAAAAGTTTTTTCTTTAAAGGTTCCTAAGATCAGCTGAGCGACACGCGATCATCGGAAGTTTTTTTAACTTTTTAAAGCATTTTTTTACTATCGGTTCGGTGAGCCGGTAGCATTTTTTACTACCGCTTCAGGCAAACTGGCTCAAACCGCTGGCATTTCACCCCTGATTTGAACTATCTGTGAAAAAGCTTGCTCCAATATGTCGTCCCGTCCTATGTTAAGAGAAGGACAGACGCTTAGAAGAAACTAACTTTTCTCGACGTTTGCAAAAAAATCCTACTTGGAATTGAACTGCAAACAAAAGAGCCTTGGTGGCGCAGCAGACTAAAGAGCTGTTAACTAGCACCAATTACTGCAAGTTCAAATCTCACCAGGTTCAAGGTTGACTCAGCCTTCCATCCTTCCGAGGTAGGTAAAAATGAGGACCCGGATTGTGGGGGCAATAAGCTGACTTTGTATAAAAAAGAACATCACTTGGGGGGAGGTGGCGAAAGCCCTACTAAGCAGATATATACAAAAGTATGAAGACTATTGCTTAACGCATTGTAAGCCGCCCCGAGTCTCCGGAGAAGAGCGACATATAAATTGAACCAATAAATAAATAAATAAATAAAAGTTTTTAAGAACTGTCACAATCTAAACTGATCCGGGAAGTTGGGGGGGCCCAGATCATTTTCAGAGATTGAAAATGTTTCCAAGTCATCACATATAGATAGATGAAATTGTATTCAGGAATGGGCACCAAACCCCAGCCCGTAATTTCCAAGCAACAAGCAGGCGAGTTTTGTTTTTGTTTTTTTGTTTTTTTAAAAAAATTTGATTTATATGCCGCCCTTCTCCGGAGACTCAGGGCGGCTTACAATGCGTTAAGCAATAGCCTTCATACTTTTGTATATCTATATTTATACAAAGTCACCTTATTGCCCCCAACAAACTGGGTCCTCAATTTACCCACCTTATAAAGGATGGAAGGCTGAGTCGACCTTGAGCCTGCCTGGGATTGAACTCACAAGTAATTGCAGCAGCTGGATCTTAAATGCGGCCTTTGTAGGAGGCATTACTCCCCTACGCTACTCAGGCTCAGTTTAAGGTGGCGTTTTAATTTCCCATCATGCTTCAGCTCAGGGCTCATTCAGGGCACTGTAGGAAAAAAAGTTAGGCTTAGTTCTCTGGGGCTGCTGGGAAGCCTAGCTATTTCCCCACCCCTCCGTCTTCTCCTCGCTAAACCCATCAGAGCCTCAAAAAGGTTATTGCTGTAAAACGTCAAAAAAGCTGCGAGCGGCTCCTTTCTCCGCAAAAATTTAATTTGCACAGAACACCATAGAATATTTGAGAGCGTTTTTGCCATGCGCTTAAGGTAATAACAGCAGCTCTTTGCTAACAGTATTAGAAAGGATTGTGGCAAGGCAAAGGAGGGGAAAATGTTAGGAATAAAGAAGAAGAAGGGGGGGGAGAAACACATTTTATTGGCGGAAAGGGGAAAGGGCTGTTTCATCTCTTTCCAAGAATAACTTAATGAAAAAGGATCAGACTGAGCCACTGAGGCAGTCTCCGATGCGTACATATTATAAATCAGCCAGTGGCCCTAAGGCATCATGTTTATATAGACACTTAAATTTAAAATAAGAACACTCCGTCTTCATTGCAACAAACAGAGATTCAATTACTTTGTGAGTCTTACAGTCTGAATAATATACAGCATAATGCTACATTTTGGTCCCCGGAGGTGAACTTTCCCCTGCAGCTCATTTAAATCACCTGGCAAATGAAACAAATTAAAGGCAGCGTACAAAGGTGTGTTTGCGCGGGGGCGTACAGCCAGTTCGCTCATATGACTAGCAAAAAAAAAAAAAAAACGAAAACCAGAGGAAAAGCCACCGGCCTTTTCCCCTTCCGTAAACTCAAAGCATGGAGCCCAAAGGTGGGAAGATTGGATTGCTAAAGTATTTTTGATGAATTCATGATAATGAATTCGTGATAATGGCTTTATTGCTAGCTATTGGAGGGATTCTTTTAAGAAGATGTTGGATAACCCTTTGTCTGAAGTGGTGTAGGGTTTCCTGCCTAAGCAGGGGGACCTCTAAAGTCCCTTTTAACTCTGTTATTCTGTTCTGTTCTGTTTTGTTGTTCTGTTCTGTTCTGTTTCTATTTTATTTATTTTTTATTTTTTTATTTGATTTATATGCCGCCCTTCTCCGGAGACTCAGGGCAGCTTACAATGCGTTAAGCAATAGCCTTCATACTTTTGCATATTTATACAAAGTCAGCTTATTACCCCCCACAAACTGGGTCCTCAATTGACCTACCTTGGAAAGGATGGAAGGCTGAGTCAACCTTGAGCCTGGTGAGATTCGAACTTACAGTAATTGCAGACAGCTGGAGTTAATCAGAATGCATTAGTCTGCTGAGCTATCCAGGCTCTTTATTCAATTCTATTCTATATTCTGTTGTTCTGTTCTCTTTCTGTTCTTTCTGTTCTATTCTATACTATTCTGTATTTTGTATTCTGTCATCTATTTATTTAGTTATTATTTATTTATTATTTAAATTTTTATACCGCCCTTCTCCCGAAGGACTCAGGGCGGGGTACAGCCACAATAAAACAACATATAATACAAAATTTAAAAACAATTTAAAAACTTATTAAATAATTTGGCCCCAAATTAAAAACTCAAAGGTTAAAACACCCATTACAACTCCTTATTAAGCCAGCCCAGTCTGTTGGAATAGTAAGGTCTTAAGGGCACGGCGGAAGATACGTAGGTCGGGGATCATACGTATCCCCAGGGCCAGTTCATTCCAGAGGGCGGGTGCCCCCACAGAGAAGGCTCTCCCCCTGGGGATCGCCAGTCAACATTGTTTGATCGACGGCACCTTAAGGACTCCCTCTCTGTGGGAGCGTGTTGGTCGGTGAGAGGCCATCGGTGGCAGAAAGCGTTCTCGTAAGTATCCGGGTCCTAAGCCATGGAGCGCTTTGAAGATGGTAACCAACACCTTGAATTGCACCTGGAAGACTACCGGGAGCCAGTGCAGCTCGCGCAGGAGAGGTGTCACATGGGTGCGCCGTGTCGCTCCCATAATCACCCACACAGCCGCATTCTGGACCAGTTGGAGCCTCCGAGTGCTCTTCAAGGGGAGCCCCATGTAGAGAGCGTTACAGTAGTCCAGTCATTCTGTTCTATTTCTGTTCTGTTCAATTCTATACTATCAGTGGTGGGTTTCAACCGGCTTTACTACCGGTGGTCCGCGCACGATCATTATTTGGAATTTCGTCAATAAATTATTTATTTATTCCAAAGAAATAAATCTCCATCCTGGCTTGGAATTTTCTCTTAGGGAAGCAGCTGAAGGGAAGCTGCAACCATCATTTGTCCTTAGGAGGGATGGCTTTTCATGTTGTCCTGCCTGGTTTTTAAATTTTGTTTTTAAAAGGGCTCATTTCCGGCCTCCAGAGGGCCTCTGGAGCCTGGGGAGGCCGTTTTGTCCCTCCTGGTCTGGAGGCTCAAGGAAAGCCTCCATAGCCTGGAGAGGACTGTGGTGTAGGAGGCAGACTAGGCCACGCCCACCATGGCCACACCCACCCAGCAACGGGGCAGAGTCCCCCTTGCCAAAATTTTTGAAGTCCACCCCTGCTGTTGTGTCTGAACACAGTCAACCTTGCAAAATGCTATTTATTTGTTTCAATCGTATCTTGCTTTTTTGATTCATTTTTATTTCTTCTAAGCCGCTCAGCGATCATCGTAGGAATTTTTATTTTATCTCCTCTCCGGAATATTCTGCTTTTAAGTGCAGCTTTTCTGCGCCTTTCTTTGATTTGATTGTGCTGGCTTTTGTTTATTGATGCGCACGTATAGGCCGTTATTCTTTTGCAACTCATCCTGGAGAATTTGAGAGAAAGGTGGCATATTTTTTACGCACCTCTCTGCACGAAAGATGAGCAAAATAAAAAGCCAAGCTTTAAAAAAACAAAAAAAGCCAATATGTATCCGTGGATTGGATAAAAAAGGGAACGCGACTGAGGCCACAAATGACTCACTGTTGTGTGCTCTTTTCTTTTTTTTATTTATTTATTTTTTGCAGTCCTGTTATAGATGTCTTTGGACTACAATTTCCATAAGCAAGGTCAACACAATCTGTGATCAGTCATGATCTAAAATATCTGAGAAATATGGGCGGTTTATCTGTGATCAGCTTTAATGGAAGCTTTTGAGATGGGAGCCCATTTGCATCATCTAAAACGTTTCCAAATCAGAAAGCGTAGACAATAAAGCGTTGCCTTCCTCCTGTCGAAGGAGGAATCGGTGTTAATTTAGCTAAGAGCCTCCCATAAAATTCATCATGAGTCTCTAGATAAAAGCAATCTCGTGATGAGACAACGACAATAATGCTTCAACGTCATCTGAAATGGATAAGGACATTTTCCTAGTGGCTTCAAGGACACACCCTTGTTTTCTTGGGGAAAGTATGATGTAGGCCAACGATGTCCAACCTTAACAACTTGAAGAGTTGTAGACTTCAACATGTAGACTTCAACATGTAGACTTCAACATGTACTTCAACATGTACTTCGACATGTAGACTTCAACATGAGTGATGGGTGAACTTGTAGACTTCAGCATGGTTGATTGGCTGGGGAATTCTGGGAGTTGAAGTCCAAGAGATTTTCAGGTTGCCAAGATTGGACACTCCTGGTGTAGGCTTTCACAACTGGCATATATTGGCTAGTTTTGGAGTGGTGCGGTAGCCTAGAGGTGGAGCTCTTGTCTCAAATCAGGAGGCTGTGAGTTCAATCCTAGGTAGAGGCAGATATTTCTCTCTCTGGGCACAGTGAGAATATATCTGCTGCACAAAAATCCACATTGGTGACAGGAAGGGCATCTGGCCATTACACACTCTGCTAGCTTCATTCAGTTGCCCGGAGGCCACCCTGCAAGGGATTATTGGGTCTTTAAAAGAAGATGATATTGTTGTGGTCCATCAGCAGCCTGCAGAGATGGCAGTGGAGTCAGACAGTGAGGAGGCTGGAGAGGAACATGGGCCAGGCCTGGAGTCAGGGGAAGGCCCGGGTGAGAGGTCTGCATCGGAGACAGAGATGGGGCCAGGGCTATCTGAGAGCGAAGCACAGACTCCGGAGCCTCCAGAGGTCGATAGCAGAGAGGCAGAGGAACAGGAGGAGCCTGTTCCTGTTGCACACATGCAAAGAGCTGCCAGAAGGCGAGAGAGGTGGGGAGGGAATGAGTTTTTTATAGTATCCTTCCCCCAGGAGTGAGGAGGGAAGGGAGATTTTACAGTATCCCTTCCCTAGAGTGTGGTAGGAATGGGGATTTTGCAGTAACCTTCCTTCAAAATCTCCATTCCCACCCCACTCCTGGGGGAAGGATATTGCAAAATCCCCATTCCCTCCCTACTCTGGGACCAGCCAGAGCTGATATTTGCCGGTTCTCCGAACTGCTCAAAATTTCCGCTACTGGTTCTCCAGAACCTGTCAGAACCTGCTGGATTTCACCCCTGCATGGATGTAAGAAAACTGGTGTGCATCCTAGCTAAAAGTCTCAACCCTACATCGTCCTTCATTGCTGCTCTGACGGAAGAAATGACAGGCATCAGGATTGCAGTCACCCAAAATTGTGCGGCTATTGATTATCTGCTATTATTAACCACTGAGCCGCGGTGGCGCAGTGGTTAGAGTGCAGGACTGCAGGCTACTTCTGCTGACTGCTGGCTGCCTGCAATTTGGCAGTTCGATCCTGACCGGCTCAAGGTTGACTCAGCCTTCCATCTTTCCAAGGTCAGTAAAATGAGGACCCAGATTGTTGGGGGCAATACGCTGACTCTATAAACCGCTTAGAGAGGGCTGTAAAAGCACTGTAAAGCTGTATATAAGTTTAAGTGCTATTGCTACTGCTCTTAAGGGCGGGTCAGGATTGTGGGTCCTCTAAAGATCTTTGCAAACGCATTAATCCAAAAAGCCATGTTCTTTCATCCCAGCCATGTGACTCGTGAACCGTATGAGTACGGCGTGAGTAAATGATGGTTAATTGAAACGCAGGTAGGAATGTCAGGTGAATAGTCACAACACTGCAGCAGGAGGCAGGCTGTGGCTGGAACACAATTCCTGTGTCTTAAATGCCACTGTAATTAATTTCTTCCCCATTCTTCTGTCTTTTTTTCTTCTTCCTTACATCAAGGTTTTCATTCTCTGCGACACGCCTGAGATTTTTTACAAACCAGTGGTGAAATCCACATTTTTTTACTACTGGTTCTGGGGGCGTGGCTTGGTGGGCTTGGCCTGGTGTGGCGTGGTGGGCGTGGCAGGATACTGCAAAATCTCCATTCCCAACCCACTCCAGGGGAAGGATACTGCAAAATCACCATTCCCACCCCACTCCAGGGGAAGGATACTGCAAAATTCCTATTCTCACCCCACTCCCAGGGAAGGATACTGCAAAAATCCCCATTCCTACCCCACTCCAGAGGAAGAATACTGCAAAATCACGATTCCCTCCCCACTCCAGGGGAAGGATACTGCAAAATCACCATTCCCACCCCACTCCAGAGGAAGGATACTGCAAAATCATCATTCCCACCCCACTTCAGGGGAAGGATACTGCAAAACCACCATTCCCTCCCCACTCCAGGGGAAGGATCCTGCACAATCACCATTCCCACCCCACTCCAGGGGAAGGATATTGCAAAATTTCCATTCCCACCAGTTCTCCGAACTGCTCAAAATTTCCACTACCGGTTCTCCAGAACCTGCTGGATTTCACCCCTGTTACAAACGCTTCGTTTTTAACATCGGCATTCCTTTGCTTCAGACAAGACACATTTTTGAAGACTTCTTCCAACACATCCCGGCACACACACACACACACACACACACACACCAAAGTTATGAAATGTTTAAATAAAAGCATCTTGTATCAAGGATTCCTGCATCAATTTAATCTTTCTCTTTTTTTTTGTCCTCGGAAAATTCTGCTTTCGAAACTCAGGAGACCTCTTAAAAATGCCTTTTGTAGGAGAAAGAACTCCGGTCTGCTTCCGATAAAATGTTTAATAAAATTTACAGCGTTTGCTTCGGATCGAAGTTGGAGGAAACCAAATTTATGGCAGGCTGCTGGGCTCAGAGCAACAATAAGTGTCAGCTCGATAAAAGGATGCCTTTTCTTAACACGGACAAAATAAAAAATAAAAAAAAACCCGAAAGGCAGAGATTCACCAAAGTAGGGCTGGAAAAACCTCAACTGACAAACTAAAGCATCAAAGGTCCTCGGCGTACGATCACCGGTGGAGCCCAAAAATCTATTGCGAAGCAGGGCAAAACATCCACCTTAATAAAATTGGCAACATGCCACGCCTCAACTTAGTCCAGTATTACAGCCCTCTTAAAGTGATCTCAAAGGTGGTCCCTATTTTTCTACTTGCATTTTTTTACCTGCTTTCGAACTGCTAGGTTGACAGAAGCTGGGACAAGGCACGGGAGCTCACCCCGTTGCGCAGCACTAGGGATTCGAACCGCTGAACTGCCGACCTTCCGATCGACAAGCTCGACATCTTAGCCACTGAGCCACTGCGTCCCTTCTAAGAGTCCAAGTATAAAGAAATACTTCCCTGTCACAGTTATGCCCCCGCCCCGAAATCAAGACTTGAACCAAAAATATCAATCAAACTTAGAAGACAACCAAGGAGGAAGAGAGAGAGAAACAGAGCATGAAAATGGTTTTGACTTTCATGGATGAAAGTAAAAAGATGCTCGAATACCATGACCAAGGTCTATAAAAACTCTTCGGCTGCCAAGCTCTTCCTCCTCCAATTTTTTCTATACAGTAATCTTTGCCAAAATCACCAAGAAGTCTTCCTTGGCCACCAGTGAGATTTTCCCAGGAGTTTTAGCAGGAAACGTAGATAGGATGGGATGGAAAAGTCCGTGCCCTTCTAAGCATACTGAGGCGCTATGAATCCTTTGGTGATGTCCACTGTGCTCCCCGAATTCATGGGGAGATAACCCTAACCCTAAGTGGATTCCGCCCCCCCCCCATTGAATTTTCCCGTGTATTTATTGTGACCTAGGCTCACTTAGTCATTACAGGACACAATTAGTCTCAATAAAACTATTTTATTATAACAGCTGAGAATTATTTCATTCCCAGCTTGGTCCACATTAATTCCAAAACTAGTCCTTCAGAAAAAGTCCTTCGGGCTTATCACAAACCTTTATCTTCTTTGGCACCCTGCCAAAGGCCTGTCTTGGCAAAGCCCCACGAATTTCAGAAACAAGAGACTGCCGACTGGAAAACAGATTTAGCAACGTTGCTTTCCTACAAAGAGCCCAAGAGGCTTTGTTTCTCTTTTAAGCCTTCTGGGAGGGGCCAATCATCTCCTAGCCTTACTCCCAAGTCGTCCTTTTTGCTTTAGCTGCTCTTGCTCTGCACATGGCAGCTCTGCGCATGTGTGCACTAGGAACAGGCTCCTCCTGTTCCTCTGCCTCTCTACTGTCTTACTCTGGAGGCTCCAGAGTCTGTGCATCACTCCCAGATAGCGCTGGCCCCATCTCTGCCTCTGACGCCTTCCCCAGACTCCAGGACTGGCCCATGTTCCTCACCAGCCTCCTCACTGTCCAACTCTGCTGCCAGCTCCATGGGCTGCTGGCGAACCACAACAATATTTTGCCAGGGAACATAGATAGATAGGGTGGGTTTGAAAAGTCAGCATCCTCCTAACCATACCGATGCACTCCAAATCCATTGGCGATGTCCATTTTGCTCTCCAAACTATTCAAATTCAGATTCAGTTTCCAAATTCAAATTCAAATCCAACTCTACGATTCTACGTTCTAATTCGTGGAGACCTAAAACCCCTAACCCTAAGTGGATTTGCACCCCAATCAGGCGCATAGAGAAACCTGGGCCTCTCTTTTTCTAGCCAACCTCTTCACCATTGGCATCAGGTTTGAAAGACTAAGTCAAATGTGAAGGGTTAAATGAACTGATTTGTTGCCTAGGAAGAAGAATCGTCTGAACTATCCATCAACGCTCGTAACGGTCCAATAAGAAGAACTGCGCTCAAGTTCTTATTGGACCGTTATCTTGCCGGAAGGGGACTCAATCTTATTGGACTCCTTATCTTGCCAGAAGGGGACTCAGTTCCCTTCCGGCAAGATAAGGAGGCTAACAGGAGTGGGCTTCTAAAATTTTAACAACCAGTTCTCTGCCTGGTTGTTGGGTGGGCGTGGCCATAGTGGGTGTGGCCTGCTCAGCTTCCTGCACCATGGGGAAGGGGCGTTTTCACCCTCCTCAAGTTCCAGGGGTTTTCTTTGAGCCTCCAGGAGGGTGAAAACAGCCTCCCCCAGGCTCTGGAGACCCTCTGGAGGCAAAAAATGGGCCCATTTCCATTTCAGGGAGGCCTGTTTTTCGCTCTCCCAGAGCCTCCAAGCAAGCCCTGCACTTATCTGGCATCCAAAATGGGCCACATGGAGACTCCTGGGAGGGACAGGGTGGGGTGGGCAGGGCCAGCCATTCCTTGCAATCACCGATTCAGGGATCCAAATGTAAAATTAGCATCCGGTTTTCTGGAACTTGTCGGAACCGGCTGAATCCCACCCCGGATGCTAACGTAATCCCACTCTTAACTCCGCCCCAGTTTCTACCCGTCCTTCTCCTACAATTGCATCCTCTTTGCCAAAGACCAAGATGCAAGATTGCTTCAAGAAAATATCCCAAATGGAGCACGGAATAATAGAGAGATCTGAACATCCATCCTAACCAATGAAGACACCATTTGTCAGATCATAGCAGGGAGAAGGTCAGCCACCTGACACTAAAAGCTAGTAATTCAAAGCACTCTTCAGAGAGACTTCAGGATTAAAAAAAGCAGTTTTGCTAGACAACAGAGATATATAATTTTCCCACGCCTTGGCTGAGATGGATCAATTTCCACAGTTCAAGCCCGGGTGCAGATGGGTTGCAAACAGGCCTCTTCAGGAGAAATGTCTAAAAAAGACCAGAGTGAGAAGGAAAGCACAACTCTCCAGCCTGCCTAGAATCCCAGAATAAATGTCTCTAGAAGTTTCTAAATCAGATCCTGTGTGAAGAATGGGTTTCTTTTCAGGGGAGGGATTCAGGAATTTTAGCAACTGGTTCTCTGCCTGGTTGCTGGGTGGGCGTGGCCATGGTGGGACCCCAACAGGGTATTGTTGTGGCCCCGTCCTCTGAGCCTATCCCATTGGAGGAAGGAAGCTCTGAGCAGGAGGAAGAGGAGCCAGCCAGATCTCCCAGCCCCCCACCCCTCTGGCACCGTCTCAGGTGCCAGCTGAAAGAGAGCCAAGTAGTGGGGAAACAGGTGTCTCAGATGAGAGTGAGGGAGAGACGTCATTCCTGGACGCACGCCAAAGAAGGCGAGATAAACGCTTACAGCAGCTGCGGAGACGCATGAGGGAATAGACCTGAGTCACTGGACTGGAGTCACAGGATCAATGAGTCACTGGACCACACCCCAGAGACTATATAAGACAGGGTGGTGGTCAATGATCCCTGTGATGAACAAAAACGCAATCTAGTAGTCTTTGGAGCTAAAAGAACGGATTTTGGCAAAGCTACGTAGGTGATTTTCTTTTTGTGAACTATTAAAGCCCTTGGCAGATGGTGTGCATATCGCTGCCAAGTTTGAGATAAGAACTGTGGAGTGTGCCAAGTGCTTCTTAACCCTCGACTGGCTGTGTTTTTGTGGGTCTCTGTAGGGGGGGACAGATCAGGTATGGAGTACACCATCTTCATTAACATGTCCACCACCACAAACACCATTGTGAAACCCGAGGATGGGGGCAAGTCTATGAGAAAGTCCATCAAGATGACACCCCAAGGTCTCTCGGATGTCGGCAAAGGCTGAAGTAATGCTGGGGGAGCTCCCGTGGCCGACTTGGCCTGTCAACAATGAACACAAGAGGTCATATAGGACTGCACATCGTGATGGAGATGAGGCCGCCAGAAAGTCCGCTACACCAGATTCAGGGTCTTGAACAAACCGAAATGCCCCGCCGCAGGCTTGTCGTGGCTCTGGGACAAAATGAGACCCCCTAAGCAGCCCCAATGGAACATAAAGCCTCTCCCGGTACCTCAAGAGTGGGGGAGCTTTCCTCAAGCCTCTAGGAGGGTGAAAATGGCCTCCCCCAGGTTCCGGAGGTCCTCCAGAGGCTGGAAATGGAACCATTTTCAGACTTCCATTACTTCCGATAGGCCTGTTTTTTGTTCTCCCCAGACTCCAGAGGCTTTTCTTGAGCCTCCAGGAGGGTGGAAAAAGCCTCCCCCTTGCTCCAGAGGCCATCCAGAGGCTGGAAACAGGCCTGTTTCCAGACTTCCGGAACTTCCACGAGACCCATTTTTCACCCTCCCAGAGCCTCCATGTGGGCACTGCACTTATCTGGCACTCAGAATGGACTGTGTGGAGACTCCTGGAAGGGGTGGGGCAGGGTGGGCGGGGCCAGCACTCCTTGCAACTACCAGTTCGCCGAACCAGATGTAAAATTAGCATCCGATTCGCCCAAACCTGTTCAAACCAGCTGAATCCCACCCTTGATTTCAAACCCCAGAATTCCCTAGCTACTTTCCATGCTGGCCTGGGGATTTCTGGGAGTTGAAGTCCACACATCTTAAAATGGCTAAGGTTAAAAAACACCAGCCTAATCTAACTAACAAGATTCTGGGCAATCTTTAAAAATGACTTTGGGCTATTTTTTAAGAAAAAAAACAAAAACAGAAGCAATCCAATTCTCCTGTCCTTTTCACTTTGTTTGGCCTCCAGGCCGGTTCTCTTTATTTTATTTTATATTTATATTTTATTTTATTTGGCCTTTTTTGGTTCAGATCTATAACCCAGCAGCCGCTTAATGCCCAGCAACCTGGAAATCCCGTCGACATCTTTCTTAACAAAGGTTATTCTGTCCTCTTTGAACTCCTTCTTCAACCCACCCCCCACTCCTTGATCCTTTAATCCGTGCAACTTTTTTTGTGTGTGTATATTGTAAGCACTCCTTACCGATGATTTCAGCAAGAGACAACTTTGCTTTGCAATATCGGCATGTTGGTTTAAGGCCCCTTGCATATGTGTCTTCCGTGATGGATTAGAACGCTTTTTGGAAGACGTTCTTCCCAATTGCGATTGGTGAGGGAAGCAGAGGAACGCTATTAGAAAAATTACGAAGTGAAGATTGATTTCCTGGGAGGTACAACCGAAGAGCTGAAATACATATCTCATGCCTGCGGCAGAGTGGGGGGCAAATCTACTGTATTTTCCTGCGTATAAGACTACTTTCTAACACACAAAAATCTTCTCAAAAGTCGGGGGTCGTCTTATACGCCGGGTCTCATTCTCCTGTAACCAGGCAGACCAGCCCATAAGGCTCTGACGAGCCTTAAATGGCTCTGAGGAGGGTCGTCTTATACGCCCAGTCGTCTTATACACCGGAAAATACGGTATATATATTTCTCCCCTCCCCCCTTGCTAGTCTTCATTGTTGTGGTCCACCAGCAGCCTTGGAGCTGAGTTAGACAGCAATGAGGCTGAGGAAGAACATGGGCCAGTCCTGGAGGCTGGGGAAGGCCCAGATGAGGGCTCTGCGTTGGAGGCAGAGAGGGGGCCAGGACCATCGGGGTGTGATGTGCAGACTTCAGAGCCTCCAGAGGCTGATAGTAGAGAGGCAGAGGAACAGGAGGAGCCTGTTCCTAGTGCACGTATGAGAAGAGGTGCCAGAAGTCAGAAGCAGCTAAAGCAGAGAGGACGACTCAGGAGTAAGGTCAAGAGATGTTATAGGGTTTCCTGCCTGAGCAGGGGGTTGGACTAGAAGACCTCCAAAGTCCCTTCCAACTCTTCCATTATTCCATTTGCCTCAACGTCCTCCCTTTTCTATTACAGGTAATGTTCAGCTTACAACCATTCGTTGACTGTTGAAACTTACAATGGCACTGAAAAAAGTGACTCGCAACTGAGGGCATTTACAACCATCACAGCGTCATCACGTCATGTGATCAAAATTCAGGAATTGGGCCACCGGCATGTATTTTTAATGGTCACAGCCTCCTCAGGTTCGCATGATCCCCGTTTAAAAAATTTCCCAGCCAGCTTCCAAAGTCAATAGGGAAAGCCAAATTGGCCTCGTGACTGTGTGACTCATTTAACAACTGCGGTAAAAAAAAAAAAACCCTCCACGATTTTTGCATGTCGTAATGTGGCTCAGTGGCTAAGACGCTGAGCTTGTCGATCGAAAGGTCGGCAGTGCAGTGGTTTGAATCCCTAGCGCCGCATAGCGGGGTGAGCTCCTGTTATTTGTCCCAACTTCTGCCAACCTAGCAGTTTGAAAGCACATAAAAAATGCAAGTAGGAAAATAGGGACCGCCTTTGGTGGGAAGGGAACAGCGTTCCGTGCACCTTTGGCATTGAGTCATGCTGGCCACATGACCACGGAGATGTTTTTGGAGATGAGCACCACTCTCTAGAGTCAGGAATGACTAGCACATATGTGCAAGGGGAACCTTTACGTTTACCTTTAATGTGTCACGTTCAATAACATCAGGCAAGATTCACTGAACAGCCCGCTTGCTTAGTGGTGGAAATTCTGGTCCCCGATGCTGGTCATAAGTGGAGGATGACCTGTCTGCTCCACTCATCACCTTTTCCACCAGAATCAGGGTTTGCCTACAGTTGTGTCTTCCACGCCGAAATAGTTCACAATAAAGTGTAAACGAAGCAGAGGTGCCTGTTTCCAAGCCGTGTAATTTAGAAGATGGAGAAGCGAATCCACCAGTAATGAGTAAATCTATCCGGGCCGGTCAGAAGGCAGCACCATAAAATGGGCAATGCATGTGATCACTGAGGCTTGAGCGATCTCATCTCAAGTTCTCAAGGACTAGCCGGATCTTGGCAGAGGAACAGGGTCTCTCGCCAGCGTGATTAATCCGCCCTTCACCACTTCCGTAATTCTGTTTTACACTTCGCTTGGTTATCATTTTCTAGAGGTGCCTTAGGTCAAGAGCCTAATCCCACGCTAAACCCTGCTCGCCAAGTTTGACCAACTCTGGATGAAAAAAAAGCAACTTTCGGAAAATCTGGCCTCAGCTCAGAGTCTCTAACGGGAAAGTTCGCACCCCACTCTGTCCAGCTGCTTCTCTCCACCAAGCCCAGCCGGAACTCCCAGCCGGAACTCCCAGAACTCTCAGTTTTAATTAAAGAACTTTCCAGCAAGAAAACCATATTCCTTCCAACAACACTGACTGGGTAAGTCACTATAAACAAAGAGCAAACCCTATTCCTTTCTAGCCAATAGTGGGATTCAAGTAATTTAACAACCAGTTCTCTGCCCTAATGATTTCTTCCAACAACCAGTTCGCCAAACTGCTCAGAAAGTTAACAACCGGTTCTCTCGAAGTGGTGCGAACCGGCTGAATCCCACCACTGCTTCTGGCACTGATGATAATACATAGCTGGGTGATTAAACATCTGCAAGAAAACAATCAAGCTTAGAAAGCATCAAAGACACACACACACTATAATCCTCCTCCTCCTCTTCCTCCTCCTCCTTCTCCTCCTCCTCTTCCTGCAGCTGCTTCTCTCCACCAGGCCCAGCCTGAACCCTCCGTCTGTTCTACCATGCCAGGAAGAGACCTCGATATTTCAGGAAATGGGTAAAGAGAATGCAGAAAACTAGCCTGATGATGAAAAAGAAACCCCTGGTAGGCTGCCACATGATGCTATAGAATTGTTAGGAAGCAGAAAAAAAGCATTGTGGGAATGGGAGAAGGCAGACAGCTGTGTGTTTGCGTGTTGATTGGGCAGAACTGTGTATCCCGTAACTTAATTGGAGTGCTCAGGCCTGGGCTACAAAACATGGGATGACCACTAGGGGCACCAGAGATGTAAAGCTTTGTCCTTCTCTTTGCTGCCCCCTAGTGAAGCCCTCAGGAACACTCCCACCAACACTGGCATATATACAGAGAGGAAAACCCATTCCCTTTTAGCACTGATGATAGTACATAGCTGGGTGATGAAACATTTGCAAGGTAATCATCAAGCTCAGAGAGCATCAAGGACCCCCATAGTCATTGTCGTCTTCCTCCTTCTCCTCCTCCTCCTCTCCCTGCAGCTGCTTCTCTCCACCAGGCTCAGCCTGAACTCTCCGTCTGTTCTACCACACCAGGAAGAGAGCTCGATATTTCAGGAAATGGGTCAATGCATCGCATTCACTCACAGCCCCCCCATCCCACGTCTTTCCAACAATGGGCAGTTCCACGAAGCCAACGGTGCTTCGTCTTTTGAGTCACAACCACCAACATTCATTTGTATCCTTTTGCTCGGATTTCACGGGAGAGCGAGCTTGAAGAGTTTCACGTCGTCTCAGAGGGAGAAGAAATGAAACAGGTAATTCTAACTCCTACGCTGCGTGGTGGGGAGAGGGAATTTCCATTACAAGAATAATATACCAGGGAGCTGTTGATGTGAAGAAAACCACGAACACAGGGAAAATAAAAGCAAAGCGCTGAATTAAAATTTCCACCTCCAAAACGGCATCTCCACGGTGCAGAAGGAGGTGGAGGGGGGGGAAGGAGGAAGAAGAGATGGGGAAGGAGAAAAGGGACTATGTGGTCCTTGGTGATCTCTGAAGTTGGTCGTTTTTTTGCAGGCATTTCATTACCCAACTAGATAACATCATCAGTGCTAGAAGGAGGGAGGAGGAGGAGGAGGAGGAGGAGGAGGAGGAGGAGGAGGAGGAGGGAAAAAACAGAAAACAGAATAACAGAGTTGGAAGGGACTTTGGAGGTCTTCTAGTCCAACCCTCTGCTTAGGCAGGAAACCCTACACCACTTCAGACAAATGATTATCCAATCTCTTCTTAAAAACTTCCAGAGTTGGAGCATTCACAACTTCTGCAGGCAAGTTGTTCCACTGATTCATTGTTCTCACTGTTAGGAAATTTCTCCTTAGTTCTAAGTTGCTTCTCTCCTTGATGAGTTTCCATCCATTGCTTCTTGTCCTACCCTCAGATACTTTGGAGAATACTTTGACTCCCTCTTCTTTGGGGCAGCCCCTGAGATATCGGAAGACTGCTCTCATGTCTCCCCTGGTCCTTTTTTTCATTAAGCTAGACATACCCAGTTCCAGCAACTGTTCTTCATATGTTTTAGCCTCCAGTCCCCTAATCCTCTTTGCTGCTCTTCTCCGCACTCTATCTAGAGTCTCCACATCTTTTCTACATCATAACGACCAAAACTGGATGCAGTACTCCAGGTTTGGGCTTACCAAGGCCTTATAAAGTGATTTTAACACTTCCTGTGATCTTGATTCTATCCCTCTGTTTAGGCAGCCCAGAACTGTGTTGGCTTTTTTGGCAGCTGCTGCAACACGGCTGGCTCATATCTAAATGGTTGTCCACTAGGACTCCAAGATCCTTCTCACAGTTACTGCTATTGAGCAAGGTATCACATACACTGTAGCTGTGCATTTGGTTTTTCTTGCCTAAAAGAAGGAGGAGGAGGAGGAGGAGGAGGAGGAGGAGGAGGAGGAGGAGGAGGAGGAGGAGGAGGAGGAGGAGGAGGAGGAGGAGGAAGAAGAAGAAGAAGAAGAAGAAGAAGAAGAAGAAGAAGAAGAAGAAGAAGAAGAAGAAGAAGAAGAAGAAGAAGAAGAAGAAAAACACAATTTCAAAACTAGTGCTATCCTTGGAAATCTGTTGTGTCTTTCTCTTAAAAGCACCAAAGTGTGGTTTAAAAAAATCATTAATATAGAAGGAATGTGTCTGGGTTTTGTTTTTTCCAATTTAAATCAGCAGCATGTGGATGAGGAGAATGTTCTCCATCAAGGAGGATCTCCAGGATCTTAAATCTGGGTGTTTTCTTGCAAAAGGATTAAGGTCATGCGGAAAAATTTCATCTTTGGGTTACCTCCTACTAAATCATTGAAATGAAAGGCATCTCCTTGCCTTTTTCCCCAAACCAAAGGAAAAAGAGTTCATGAAATTTTCACAGAGTGGAGGTTGGGGAGGGGGTGCCTGACATTTTCTCAAGGCTGAAAGCTAAAAAGCTTTTCATTTGGGTCATTATCTCTCACAGCCTCCTTCTGTTTCCAATTCCAAAAAGGGGAAAGTTGAGTACAAAACTTTTGTCCTGGTTTTTCAAAATTATTAACAGGGGAAAAAAGGAAGGAAGGAAGGAAGGAAGGAAGGAAGGAAGGAAGGAAGGAAGGAAGGAAGGAGGGAGGGAGGGAGGGAGGGAGGGAGGGAGGGAGGGAGGGAGGGAGGGAGGGAGGGAGAAAGGAAAGGAAAGGAAAGGAAAGGAAAGGAAAGGAAAGGAAAGGAAAGGAAAGGAAAGGAAAGGAAAGGAAAGGAGGAATGAGGGAACTGTCACAGTGAGAAAACTAACTCATCATACCAGCACAGGAGAAACAATGAAGAACATTCAGCAAGATTATCTTTTTTTGGAAAAAAAAATACTTTCAGATTTACATAGTAAGAAATCTCCAGGACTTACACTTCTCTGATAAATTCTTTTGTGAAAAAGCACAAAAGTTCCTTTCTGCATAATTCAGCCCTGCTGTGAGGACAATCTTCCTAAAAAAACCCAGAATGATCAGAGCACACTTGGCTGAATCCAGAAATATGCAGGACATTCTCTCTCTCTGCCCACCCCCCTCTCCCTCCTTCTCCCTGTCCATCCATCTATCCATCCATGCATCTATCCACATCCATCTTTTATCTATCTATCTATCTATCTATCTATCTATCTATCTATCTATCTATCTATCCATCCATCCTTCCATCCATCTATCTTCCTACGTACCTACCTACTATCTATCTACCCATCCTTCCATTCATCCATCTATCTACTCTCTCTCTCTACCTACCTACCTGCCCACCCACCCACCCACCCACCTACCTACCTACCTACCATCTATCTACCTACCTATCCATCCATCCATTCAACCATCTATACTATACCTACCTAGCTACCTACCTGTATCTATCTATCTATCTATCTATCTATCTATCTATCTATCTATCTATCTATCTATCTATCTATCTATCTATCTATCTATCTATCTATCATCTCTACCTACCTACCCATCCATCCATTCATCCGTCTATACTATCTCTACCTACCTACCTATCTATATCTATCTCTACCTACCTACCCATCCATCCATCCATCTACCTACCTTCCTTCCTACCTACCTACCTGCTTACCTACCTACTTTCCTACCTATGTACCATCTACCTATCTACTATGTATCTCTACTACCTACCTACCCATTCATCCATCCATCCAACCACCTACCTATCTACATACCTACCTACATATATACCTACATTCTAATATCTTTTTCTCTCTGTAATCTCTCTCTCCCTATGTGTCTCTATCTGTCTATCTATCTATCCATTCATCCCCCTACTTACGTACCCACCTATCTCATTCTATCTCATTATGTCTGTCTGTCTGTCTGAATCCAGAATGCACAGAACACCGGATGTTCTCGCAGCTGAACATCCTATTTAAAACTCTCCTCTCGGGTTCTGGCCAGACTTCTTGCCCTTGCCCGTCTGGGGGCCCCTTGCCAAGATGACTTTTTCAACCTCTCGCTATTTATGTATTCCAGTGGAAGTTACCAAACCGTGCAATGACATAACGCAAACTGGAGGCGGTGGGTGGGTGGGTAGGAGGAAGGCAGCCAAAGAGTGCGGTTCCTTTCACCACTCGGCAGGGGATTAAGGGATTAAGAAACAGCTGTACAAGCCCTATCTCTCCAATCCCATTTTTCCTGGGCACATGGCGCTCTGCTCCGTTGAGCCTACACTTTGCCAGCATTTGGAATGTGAAGTCTTCTTCCACGGCTTATTTATTTATTTATTTTTCTGGGTACTTTCAGGGACTGCGGCAAAGATGGGTCTCCCCTGGCTTTGTGCGTTGGGAGGCCTGGCTAAGATTAGATGTGCTACATGCTATGGGTGTTTCTATAGACAGACAACGGGCCACTGGATCCGGGGTGGGCGGGAGGTGGACATGCAGAGAACTCACTCACACACACGCACACACACTCAATCCTGACTGTGTCTTTTGGAGCCAAGCCATGAAGTGGATGTTGTTTATGTGATAAGAGAAAATGAAACTCTCCTTTGAATTTGGGCCAGTCACCTTTCCTGGGGCTACTCTGACCTCTTTTAAGAAAGTGGATGGATGGATGGATGGATGGATGGATGGATGGATGGATACAGAAGGAGATAGATAAATGGAGACTGAAGATAGAATTTTTTAGACATAATGAGATAGGTGTGTGTGTGTGTGTGTGTGTGCACTATAGATGGATGGATGGATGGGTAGATAGGTTGGGAGAGAGAAAGGTAAATGGGGGACAAATGGACAGACAGAAAATGGGTGGATGGATGGATGGACAGATGGACGGACGGATGAGAAGAGCTGCCAGAAGGCAGGAGCAGCTAAAGCAGAGAGGACAACTCGGGAGGAAGGCCAAGAGAGGATTGGCCCCGCCCATAAGGCTTAAAAGACTAGCAAAGGCTCTTGGCCTCTTTGCCGAAAAACAACTGTTGAGAGAATTGTTTCTTGTTTTGCTGTCTTTATTTCTTGTCAGCATCTTCTTCTTCTGAACCTTTGCCAAGTAAAGCCTTTGGCAGTTTGCCTAATTACCCCAAGGTCGGTGATAAACTGAGGAATGGTGTTTTGAAGAATTTGCTTTCATTTAGTTTGGTCTACTCCGAGAATGAGTTAATTCTATGCACCCTGCCCCCCCCTGCGCAAGCACGCGTGATCCCCCACATGGTCCCCCTGATTTTGGCATGTGATGGCACGATGGGCCCGGTAGGCCTGTTTTTCACCCTCCCCAGGCTCCAGAGGCTTTCTAGGAGCCTGGGGAGGGCGAAAACAGCCTTCCCTACCACCACCACCACCACCACCACCACCGGAGGCCCTCCAGAGGCTAGAAACAGCCCATTTGCCAACTTCCGGTGGGCCCAGAAGGCCCGAAAATCAGCCGGCCAGCGTGCACATGCGTGCTGGAGCTGAGCTAAGGCAACACTCGCGTGCCCACCAATATGGCTCCATGTGCCGCCATCACGGCTCTATTCTATACTATATTGCTACAATTTTTGAAGCCCATCCCTGGTTGTAGTCCAAAGCACCTCAAATGCTATATTTCCTGAAACCGAGAATATTTCGCTTTTCATGCAGTAGCTTGAAAGTCTTTGGGGTATGTGCGTGTGGGGGGGTGGATTTATGTCGTCCTACAAAGATCTTTTATTTCGCTCCCAGTGTCCAGGGGTTATTTTTACGCTTTAAAAAAAAAAATCGGAGGAATGATGAAAACGCTAAAGCGAGCTGTTCTTGCCAGCCCTGTTGTAATTAGCAAATGTGGTTGATGAAAGGATATTTGCAAGCCGGACTCTCCTTTATTCCCCGTGCCCGAAAAGATGCTCTAGTTGCATTGATTAAAAATTCCTCTCCTTTTTATTCCCCCTCCCCCCCCCCTCCCTTCCCTCTGACAATTAGACACAAGGAAAAGGAGCAGAGCACCAGCGCAAAAAAATTAATTACCTAGTTGAAGAACAAGATAATAATTAGCTGGCTTTAAAAAAAAAAAAAAAACCAGACCTGCTGCAAAATAATTCGGAAGAAAAATATCTTCGGAGGGAAGTTGGTGCTGCTTTGCTGTTTTGTGTTATGTGCCAGCTCAAAAGCAGAGAAATTGTCCTGGACCTGAACAACGAGGTTGTTATATTCGAACCAGTGGTGGTGTATTCAGCCGATTCTATCCCGGATCGTGTGATCCGGTAGCGGTGGCTACGGGAGGCTCTGCCTGTTGTAATCCAGTCCCAAGTAGTTAGTATTAAATACAAACCATTTGAAAACAGACTTTATTAGAACAGCTGAGAATTATGGGTGTGGGCACTCGCGTGAGCGACAAAAAGGTTAGCCATCACTGGAATAGAGTAAAAGATATTATATATTTAAAGGTGGACATAATGTATAAAATACCGTTTTCCCCCAAAATAAGACATCCCCTGATAATAAGCCCAACATTTTGGGAGTGGCTTATTATTAATAAGGCCAAGCGCTTATTTCAGGGTTCAAAAAAAAATATAAGACCAGGTCTTATTTTCGGGAAAATGGAGTAATAGGTTACAAATTGGAACTATGAACGGTTGCTGGAACTAGTCTGATGAAAAAAAGGACTAGGGGAGACATTATAGCAGTGTTCCGATATCTCAGGGGTTGCCCCAAAGAAGAGGGAGTCAAGCTATTCTCCAAAGCATCTGAGGGCAGGACAAAGAAGCAATGGATGGAAACTCATCAAGGAGAGAAGCAACTTAAAACTAAAGAGAAATTTCTTGACAGTTAGAACAATGAATCAGTGGAATAACTTGCCTCCAGAAGTTATGAATGCTCCAGCCCTGGAAGTTTTTAAGAAGATATTGGATGACCATTTGTCTGAAGTGGTGTAGGGTTTCCTGCCTAAGCAGGGGGTTGGACTAGAAGACCTCCAAGGTCCCTTCCAACTCTGTTATTCTATTCTACTCTACTCTACTCTACTCTACTCTACTCTACTCTACTCTACTCTACTCTACTCTACTCTACTCCACTCCACTCCACTCCACTCCACTCCACTCCACTCCACTCCACTCCACTCCACTCCACCATATCCACTCCAATCCTTCAACCATATCCTCCTCCTTTAATGTTATCCCTTGCTTGTTGGTCTCCTTTCCCCCCAATCTTTCAACTTTTTAGAGCCACTCAAACTCACAAAACATGACTCTGGGTGGCATACAACCACCGGATAAAAACAATTTTTATATTTTTATGACGATCATATTTATATATCGTTATTAAACACCCCAATTTTATTGAGAAGTGAAATATATCCAGCAGAAGCATGGAGACAGAGAGAACATATCAATGGTGGAGCCATCTTAAGATAGGATTGTTTCGCTGGAATAACCCTCTTCCCAGCCTAGCAACATAACTAGGTCTTAAGGGACTTCTGGAATATTAACAGAGACAGAGCTAATCACACTTCGGGGGAGGAGAATTTCCCACAAGGCAGCCACCGTAGCACAGAAAGCTATTCTCCCGGGTCTCACCAAATGTAAGTCCCTAGCAGATGGCACTCACAGTATGCCTTCTCTGCCAGAGCTAATGGGACAGGCTGATGGAATCAGGAGAGGCCTCCCCTCAGATTTACTATACCGTTAAAAAAATGTTTTGCAAATGTAGCCCTTGAAATGGGGTGCTGGCCCTTTTAGAATCAGTAGAAAAAGCAGAATTTTGCATCTTCTACAACCAGGAACCAAACATCCGTCATCTCTCTCTCTCTCTCTCTCTTTCTCTCTCTCTCTCTTTTTGTTCTCACAGTTAATGCAACATGAAAAAGCTACAAGAGTGCTTATTAGAGCCAATTACTTCCTCAAAACATTTTAATTTACCTTGTTCGCAGGGTGAAAGGCACCCTGGTCCAACAGGGTGGAATTCATCTACCTTTCACAACAATAGCTTAGATGTGCACAAGAAAGAAAGGGCAGTCAACTGGAGAGAGAAATATAAGCCAACAAAGCACTCCCAACTAACAACACAGATTTCAGGACCATGGAGAGCACCTCTTCACCACTGAGCAGACTAGTTGCTCCAAAACTAGTCTGGACCAATTGGAAATCTTTGACATTCAGGCCATAAGAGCTGCTGTGAGCTCTGCCCTCTCAAATATCCCCTTTAGATCCCCTTCTAAAAGGACCAGCAACATTTTTCAACAGCTATATTTGCAAAACATTCTAATCAGAGGTGGGCTGCTGCCAATTTGGATCTGTTCGCCTGTACTGGTAGTTCCCCCCTCCTCCCCACCCCGGTGTTATCCAATCCTATATATCTCACTCTCTGGCTCGCTCGACCCGCCCACAAAGCCCAACTGATTTCTGTGCCTCACCCACTCTAATCACCACAGCTGCCCGGGAAGGTGTGCTGGAAGCCGCGCACATGAAATTGCCGTGTGTTTGAAGCTGCACACAAGTGTGCAAGGCGTGCATGTGCATGCACATGCTCACATATTCAGTTCTGCGCTAGGCAAACCGATTGTTAAATTACCATATTTTTCAGAGTATAAGACGCACCGGAGTGTAAGACGCACCTACCTTTTTTGGTGAGGAAAAGAAGAAAAAGAAATCTCCCTCTGCCTCGGAGCAATTTTGCCTCCTTGCAGCAAACAGCCAACAGCCTGCTTTACTCCCATTTTCGTTTTCAGCATAGCTTGATTAGCACAAGGAAAAAAAAAACCTGCTCCAGCAATTTACCTCCTTGCAGCAAACAGCAGAGCCCTGTGCAAAACAGCCGAGAGCAAATCAGCTTGGAGGCCGATCCAATCAACTTGTGCTAATTAGGCTGTGCTGAAGCTGAAAGGAGCTGTTTTTTTTCTTGCTGTTTGCTTGCAAGGAGGTAACTGCTGCGAGGCAGAGGCCAAAGGGTGGGGGCCAGTGAGTGGGCAGGGCTACATTCGGTGTATAAGACGCACCTAAATTTTCACCCCCTTTTAGAGGGGAAAAGGGTGCGTCTTATACTCTGAAAAATACGGTATGTGAAGCCCACTCTGATTCTAACCCACGATTAATTAAAACCTTGATGTTAACCCAATGGCTTGAGTTCTTACAACCAAATCTTAAATCAACCATATTGCCCCAAGGTACCGATTCCCAAAGTAGTAACTACAATTCAGACCAGTATGTTACGTCCAACCCAGCCTCTGTGCTTCACTTTTGATTTTGGATATTGTATGAAAATAACCAAGCAGATACAGTTACATTAAATTCAATATCATATGAATAACGGCCTACAAGCCCTGGCTCCTCCCAAGCGATTCAGATCCGAAGCACGATCAGTTGTGTTTGCACAACACATTGAGCTAATGTCACGAAATAGACAGCCGTGTTTTAGCCTGCAGCGTTGCGTGAACCAGCCTATATGCCATTAGCAGAGGAATCAATGAATCATGCAAACCCCACGAAAAAATTAAACTAAGTCAATTGTGTTCTTTTAATCCCCCAAAAATTATATATTGTGAATGCACTCTGATAAGTAGAGTAGAGATCAATGGATGGGACTTCTTTGCTCATGGGCATTTTGCCATAGAACACACGCACACAAAATACTTTAACAGATTAACAGAGTTGGAAGGGACCTTGTGGGTCATCTAGTCCAACCCCCCACCCAAGCAGGAGACCTTACACCATTTCTAACAGATAGCAGTCCAGTCTCTTCTTGAAAGCTTCCAGTGATGAAGCTCCCACAACTTCTGAAGGCAACTTCAGTTCCATCAGTTGATTGTTCTCCCTGTCAGAAAATTTCTCCTTATTTCCAGGTTGAATCTCTCCTTGTTCAGATTCCATCCATGATTCCTTGTCTGGCCTTCCGGTGCTTTGGAAAATAATGTGACTCTTTCTTCTCTGGGGCAGCCCCTCAAGTATTGGAAGATGGCTATCCTGTCTCCCCTGGTCCTTCTCTTCACTAGACTAGCCAGGCCCAGTTCCTGCAACTGTTCTTCGTATGTTTTAGTCTCCAGCCCCCTAATCATCCTGGTTGCTCTTCTTTGATGGAATGTGTAAATGGAGAAGGAATGGTGGTAGGGAATATCAGCAGTAGTTATTTATTTATTTATTTATTATTTATTTTTGCAATTTATATGCCGCCCTTCTCCTGAAGGACTCAGGGCGGCTTACAAGATAAAAAATCAACAATACACACCACAATACGAATTAAAATCCCAATTAAAACCAAATTAAAATTATTACAGTGTACAAACCCCCAACGGATCGGTCCATTGAGCCACGTCTACAGCTCACGGCGAAAGGAGAGGAGGTCGGGGGCTGTCCTGAGCTCGGTGGGCAAACCGTTCCAGAGGGTCGGTGCTCTGACAGAGAATGCTCTCCCCCTGGGGGCCACCAGCCAACATTGTTTGGCTGATGGCACCCTGAGGAGGCCTGCAATGTGAGAGCACATGGGATGACGGGAGGAGCACCTTGGCTTCCCAGAGAGAACACATTTCAAAGCTGGATCCAAGACAAGAGACTGCACAGTCCTGAATGAGATGGAGGAGGGAGGCAGGAAAAGGTTCAGGGGAGCCAGATGCTAAAATAGGGTATATCTATACCGTATTTTTTGGAGTATAAGATGCACCTTTCCCCCCGGAAAACAAGGGTGAAAATCTGGCTGCGTCTTATACTCTGGATATAGCCCCACCCAGCTTCTCAAACAGAGGTTTCAGAGGCTGAAAAAACCATCAGAAACAAAGCTTCAGGAAAAAAGCCCCCAAACAGAGATTCAGAGGCTTTTTTTTTTCTGAAACTGTTTTGGAGGCTTTCAAAGGCAGGAAAAAAAGCAAAAAAAAAAAAAAAAAGCAAGGCACAGAGCTCACCACCAAGGAACCCATTGCTAAAATTCACCTCTGGGAAAAGCTGACTGGGGATATTCCGGGAGGCCGATCCCCCTGCCAATCAGCTTTTTTCTTATTTTCCTCCCCAAAAACTAAGGTGCGTCTTATACTCCGAAAAATACGGTAGGTTGGAAGGCTGTAGCCTTAATCTGGCAAAATTCTGTCTATTGAGTAGAAGCAAATAAACAATTGGACTTGAGTGGATCTCACTGGGTCATCTTTGGGCATGGACCTGACACAATATTTGGGGAACCTTAAATCTAGTTAGCCCCGATCAAGTTACCTAGTTGGGTAATGAAATATCTTCAGGAAACCAGCCGAGCTCAGAGATCATCGAAGATTCCACAATCATAAACCTGTTTACTATCCTATTTTAATGTATTTATCAATAAACAGAGCTGTACTCTCAAAAGGTTAACCCAAGACAAGCAATCCGTTTTAGAAAGCACTATTTCATTGAAATACCGATCTTCTGCTCGAAGTTCAATATGTTAGCTACAATACTTAACTGCTATCAACATATAAAATTTGGTCTACGGAGATTCTCAGTCCTCCAGGTTATGGTTGTCCCAAAGGTGGGTTTTTTTTTTTTTCAAGAGGCAACTGGTCTTTCTGGTTTTATCTTCGAAGACATCTCACTTCTCATCCAAGAAGCTTCTTCGGCTCTGGCTGGATGGTGGGAAATGGAAGTCAACGCTGAAGAAGCTTCTTGGATGAGAAGCAAAACGTCTTCAAAGGAAAAAAACCAGAAAGTCCAGTTGCCTCTTGAAAAAGCATCTTTGGGATATAAAATTCGGGTTGCAAACTCCAAGCATCCACTAGATGTCAGCAAAGGGGGGGGGGGAATAGCTTCAACTCTTCCCTACCCTCTAGTGGCCAGTTAGATTATTACATCCCAGACCTGAGCAAATCTAGCAAAGAAATCATTTAGCCCCCACTAGGATAGCAAAAATTACCCCAATATGAGCCCAAACTGTTGGAAATGCGGTTACCATAAAGGTACCTTCTATCATAGCTGGTGGACGTGCCCTGAAGCGACAAAATGTTGGAAAATGATTTGGAGATGGATTCAAGAAATAATAAGAGGAAAATATTGATTTGGAACCAGAAACTTTTCTCCTGGGAATTCTGAAAAGGGCATACAAGAAAAAAAGAGGTATCTAATTATACACATTATTACAGCAGCCAGAATAACCTACGCTCAGCACTGGAAAGAGAAAAAGTTACCACCGGAAGACCATGTAATTAGAAAAATATTAGAATGCGCCGAGATGAATAAGTTAACATACGAGATAAATGAAAGAGAGAATTCGGAATATTACACAGTGTGGGAAATGTGGTATAAATGGTTGGAAGAAAGAAGCAAAAATTAAAATAAGAGGGGGTACAATGATTAATAACAATTAAGTAAATATGGAACACCATGTGAATAATTTGTATATATTTATGAACACTGCTAAACCGAAAAATGTTGAATTGTACTATTATATATTTCAATAAAAAGTAAAAAAAAAATCGGGTTGCAAACTCCATGCATCCACTAGATGTCAGCAAAGAGGGGGGGGAGAGAGAGATAGCTTCAACTCTTCCCTACCCTCTAGTGGCCAGTTAGATTTTTACATCCCAGACCTGATAGCAAATCTATCACAGAAATCTGCTATTCCTCCAGACACATTGGAATAATTTTTTGTAACACACACACACAAACACACGCTTCTATTTTCGTTCTTCGCTTATTACAATTTTCTTTGTTTTTTTAAAAAAAATACCGAACAGGCCAGAAGCAAAAGGCATTCTGTTTTTCACATATGTTTTCGCTCACTAGGCAACCCTTTTCATTTCCTGCGCCTTGCAAAGCCTAAAATGAACTTGGCTTTTGAAATTCTCTGTGTTGTCTTAGCACATCATTATCGGCAAATGCTAGGACAGCTTTGAAAAGGGTGTTTGATTGTTAATTGCCACCACTGAGCTATCCACTCCAAGGAGCACACAACAAACAGCATTTCATTTTCAGCAAAAAAAAAAAAAAAGCATCTGTTCACAAACACTGGAGAACTGTGGACTTTTAAAATACAAAACAATTTTGCCAGCCACGGGGAAGGGGAGAGGAGGGGAGGGTTGAAAGCTGGAGACTGTGAGTTTTAGTCCTGCTAGAGTCGTAAAAACTGGCTGGGGGACTTCGGGCCAATCACTAGGAAACCGTGAGTTCTAGTTCCACTTTAGATATGAAAGCTGACTGGGGGACTTTGGGTCAATCACTAGGAGACAGTAAATTCTAGTTCTATTTTAGATATGAAAGCTCACTGGGTGTATCACTAGGAGACCGTGAATTCTAGTTCCACTTTAGATATGAAAGCTCACTGGGTGAATCACTAGGAGACTGTGAATTCTAGTTCTATTTAGATATGAAAGCTGGCTGGGGGACTTTGGGCCAATCACTAGGAGACAGTAAATTCTAGTTCTATTTTAGATATGAAAGCTGACTGGGGGACTTTGGGCCAATCACTAGGAGACAGTAAATTCTAGTTCTATTTTAGATATGAAAGCTCACTGGGAGAATCACTAGGAGACTGTGAATTCTAGTTCCACTTTAGATATGAAAGCTGACTGGGGGACTTTGGGGCAATCACTAGGAGACAGTAAATTCTCGTTCTATTTTAGATATGAAAACTCACTGGGCGAATCACTAGGAGACTGTGAATTCTAGTCCTGATTTAGCAATGGAAGCTGGCTGGATGACATTGGGCCAGTCCTTCTCCCTCAACCCAACCCACCTCACAGGGTGTTTGTTGTGGGGAAAACAGGAGGAAGATGGTGTGTTGGATATTCGCTACTTTGAGTTGTTTGTAAAAATAATAAAGGCAGGGTACAGATAAATAAAAATAAATGATCGTAGCTGTCCCATTCTTTGCATACTGAGCACCTGATACCTATATGCTATTTCTCCCTTGCGCTAATGGTTTTTTTTTAAAACCAGAGTTTGATTTCTTACCTAATTTTTAGATTACCCCAAAGACTAGCCCGATAGGAGATTAACAGCGGCGTCTAATACTTGCCTTCGCCGAAATGCATTCCCAAACAGAGTTCAGAGGTTCTTCCTTGCAAAGAAACAGATTTGAGACTGCCTCCCAGTTAATAAGCACCAATTAATTAATTAACCGGTCTCTCCAAACAATGCCTTCCATTTTGACACGCGTACGTAAACAATGAGCAAAGAACTCCTTCAGATTTAATTGCCAAATTAATTAGCTGGCCGGGGTCTTGTGTATATACGAGGACGAAGCGGCAGGGAATTTTACTATGCGACGAGGAAGTCTTCTTTACTGTCGTATGTTCGCATCGTTGTGGAAAAAAAAAGATCTCTCAATCGGATTGCCCAGAATAATGGCGGGACATTCGATATCTCGGCCGGCTGTTGCCTTTCACATCACAAGCTGTTGACTTAGCTCTCCCGCATCACATCATGCAACACACACACACACCAATGATTAAAAAAAGGGACAAACTTTGCAAGGGAGAAGGAGGAGGAGGAGGACAAGGACTATGGGTGTCTCTGATGCTCTCTGAGCTGGGTTATTTTATGACCCAACCAGGTAACATCATCAGAGCTAGAAAGGAGTGGGGTTTGCTCTCTGTTTATATGCAATTGGCTTGACCTGTCATAGTTGGTGGGAGTGTTCTTGAGGGCGTCACTAGGGGGCAGCAAGCAAAGAGAAGGACAAAGCTTTACATCTCTGGTGCCCCTAGTGGTCATCGCAAGTTTTGTAGCCCAGGTCTGAGCACTCCAATTATGTTATGAGATACACAGTTCTGCCAACAAACACCCAAGCACACAGCTGTATGCCTTTTCCCATTCCCTCAATGCTTTTTTGCTTCCTAACATTTCTGTAGTATCATGTGGCAGCCTGCCAGGGGTTTCTTTTTCATCCCCAAGCTAATTTTCGGCATTCACTTTACCCATTTCCTGAAATATCGAGATCTCCTCCTGGCGTGGTAGAACAGACGGAGGGTTCAGGCTGGGCCTGGTGGAGAGAAGCAGCTGCAGGAACAGGAGGAGGAGGAGAGGAGGAGGAGGAGGAGGAGGAGAAGGAAGAGGAAGAAGAAGAGGAGGAGGTTAGGATTCTGGTTAGGATACTGGTTAGGATTCTGGTTAGGATTCTGGTTAGGATACTGATTTTTTTTTAAATTAGATTTATATGCTGCCCTTCTCCGGAGACGCAGGGCAGCTTACAATATGTTAAGCAGTAGCCTTCATACTTTTGTATATATTTATACAAAGTCAGTTTATTGCCCCCACAAACTGGGTCCTCAATTGACCTACCTTAGAAAGGATGGAAGGCTGAGTCAACCTTGGTTAGGATTCTGGTTAGGATACGGGTTAGGATACTGGTTAGGATTCTGGTTAAGATTCTGGTTAAGGAGGGGGGAAAAAGAAAATGCCCACTGTGGTTTTCCTGCCTTCAAAGTTTAGCCGTGCCCATTTTCAATTAAATACCAACAAATGCCAACCTGGTGGAGGAAAAAAAGGAAAACAAGAACTGCAGTGCTCAGTCGAGGGAAAAAGGAACCTTCCCTTTAACTCTCCTGCCCAGTAATGGCTCTGACAGTCTGCTTGGAAATAAATAGGACAGAATATTGTCTTGCCATAAAGTCCCCTTAAGCTTATTTAAACCACGGTCTTCTGCCGCCTCGGTAACTGCCTTCCGTTCAAAAAGGCTGTTTGTGCAGTGACCTTATTTCTTCCTAGTCAATACAATCAATGTAATGTCTCTCTGCCTTCTCCATGCAGGGATTATGAAGGGGCTTGGGAGGAGGGGAAGGAAAATGGTACCGAGCATGGCAGAAAGTATCTGGAAAGCCAGAGATGAATATTGCGAGAGCGACTCTTGTCGGAGATGCCGTCGGAACTGAGATGGGTTTGTTGGCTCATTACTCAGATCAGCCATCACCGCGGATGTATCTCTAGCTTGCTCCGTGCCTGCCCTCTCTCGCCATCTGTTGCTTACACCATCACCTGAAACATCTGCCAAAAGGGAGAAAAGGTGTTTGCTCCCTACATTTAATCTAGGCTGGTCTTCTTGCTGGTGGGGGGGGGGAAGAGAGAGAGAGAGAGAGAGAGAGAGAGAGAGAGGGAGGGAGGGAGGGAGGGAGGGAGAGAGAGAGAGAGAGAGAGAGAGAGAGAGAGAGAGAGAGAGAGAGAGAGAGAGAGAGAGAGAGAGAGAGAGAGTGAGTGTCTGCCTTTGACAGTATGTACTATCAATAGAGGGACGTGGTGGCTCAGTGACTAAGACGGACACTGAGCTTGTCGATCGAAAGATCAGCAGTTCAGCGGTTCGAATCCCTAGTGCCGGGTAACGGGGTGAGCTCCCGTGACTTGTCCCAGCTTCTGCCAACCTAGCAGTTCAAAAGCACGGTAAAAAATGCAAGTAGAAAAATAGGGACCACCTTTGGTGGGAAGGGAACAGAGTTCTGTGCGCCTTTGGCATTGAGTCATGCCGGCCATATGACCATGGAGACGTCTTCAGACAGCGCTGGCTCTTCGGCTTTGAAACGGAGATGAGCAGCGCCCCCTAGAGTCAGGAACGACATATGTGCAAGGGGAACCTTTACCTTTACCTTTTTACTATCAATAGAAGAGAATAGTTGTAGTTCCTTGTGGGGTCCTTGGTGCTCTCAGAACTTGGTTGTTTTCTTGCAGATGTTTTCATGACCAAACTAGGTAACTGCATCAGTGTTAGAAAGGGTGGAGTTTGCAGAGAGGAGGAGGAGAAGAAGGTGGGAGGTGATTGTGGAATCCTTGGTGCACTCTGAGCTTGGTTAGTTTCTTGAAGATGTTTCATGACCCGACTAGGTAACATTATCAGTGGTATGAGGGTGTTGGGTTTGAGGAATGCAATGCAGTGTAGTGCAGTGCAGTGGAGGGGGGGGAGGAAGAACTATGAGGTCCTTGGTGCTGTCTGAGTTTGGTTGTTTTCTTACAGATGTTTCATTACTCCACTAGTAACTTCAGTGCTAGAAGGAAAGTGGGGTTTGCAAAGGGGAGGAGGAGGAGGAGGAGGAGGAGGAGGAGGAGATGGTGGTGGTGGTCCTTGGTGTTCTCTAAGTTTGGTGGTTTTCTTGCAGATGTTTCATTACTCCACTAGTAACTTCAGTGCTAGAAGGGAAGTGGGGTTTGCAAAGGGGGGGGGGAGGAGGAGGAGGAGGAGGAGGAGGAGGAGGAGGAGGAGGAGGAGGAGGAGGAGGAGGAGGGGGAGGTGGTCCTTGGTGCTCTCTGAGTTTGGTTGTTTTCTTACAGATGTTTCATTACTCCACTAGTAACTTCAGTGCTAGAAGGGAAGTGGGGTTTGCAAAGGGGAAGAGGAGGAGGAGGAGGAGGAGGAGGAGGAGGAGGTCCTTGGTGTTCTCTGAGTTTGGTGGTTTTCTTGCAGATGTTCCAATACCAGACTAAGTAACATCAGTATGGGTAATACTCAGAGATAAACCATGGAGTGAGAGTGGATGACATAGAGGTAAACCACATTTACACACCAATCAGGAGAGACAATAAAAAAGCTAAGAAGGAAACAGGAAGACCAGAACTCATCGTCTCCAGCAGCCAACATTCAACACCCAGAGAAGAAGGGATTGACCCCAGACAAACAACCAAACAGAAGACAATCCAAGAACTACCTCATCAACTACAACCAAGGACCTACCTAATCAAAAACCAAACTCTAACTCCCTAATCAAAAATAAGCAAAGAACGACCTAATCTAAGAATTTACCAAAATCATACCACCATCAACACTGGCAGGGTAAGCAGCTGCCTATAAACAGGAAGCAAACCTCACATCTCCTTGGTCTGATAAGGTTACCTGATCTCTTTGATGGACCAACCAGATCCGACCTTCTGAGTGTTCTCAAAATCACTTAGGAGATAAATTTCTGTGGAGATTCTCAGTTATCCATGGTGATGGTTGTCCCAAAGACTTTGGACCTTGGACTTCTCATCCAAGAAGCTTCCAAGAATGGATCCTTCCATTCCCCACTGTCCAGTCAGAGCTGAAGAAGCTTCTTAGATGAGAAGTGAAACATCTTCAAAGAAAAACCAAAAAGTCCAGTTGTCTCCTGAAAAAGCACCTCGGGGACACTTTGAAGCTACCATCCCCAGCTGTCTCATTTTACTACATCTCAGTCTCCTGTTGGGAGAGACTCACCCGAGTTAGTTCATAACCTGTCACTTGTGGCTTGTCCCATAAACCATGGTTCATCCAATCAGGGCTCACTGCGTGCCTTGTGAATCCAAACAATAGCAAGAGTACTTATATACCGCTTTACAATGCTTTTATAGTCCTCTCTAAGCAATTTATAGAGTCAGCATATTACCCCCAACAATCTGGGTCCCCATTTTTACCGACCTCGGAAGGCTGGAAGGCTGAGTCCAACCTTGAGCCTGGTGAGATTTGAACTGCCAAACTGCAGGCAGCCGGCAGTCAGCAGAAATAGCCTGCAGTACTGCATTCTAACCACTGCACCACCATGGTGCCACCTGCCCATAATAGCTTAAGACCCAACTCTCACCTGGAGATACCCACCTTAGTTGACAATCTCACCGCTTAGCTCGACCCTCAACAATCTTTCGCCTTTCATGTGCCCGCCAAGGGTCCCTGCAGACTAAACGGCGCGGCACAGAGGCAATTCCTTAAATTGTATAGCTTTCAATTGTCGCCACGGCGTATACTCCAAGGAGCCGTCTGCAAACTTAAAAGCTTGGAGAAGCATAAATGGAATTGAGATGGTTGGGCTCCAAATCATTGGGGATCAACAGGTTGATTTCCCCTCCCCCCCTCTTCCCTCCCCAGGCTCGGATATTTTAATAAGGTTTCCCTTCTCCTCTCTTTCCCACCCCGCCCCCAATTCCAAACCCACTGGGCTTCTACAGGCAACAAAATGTATGTGAGTGTGTCTGTTTTAACTTAAATCATCACGTAATATGATGGTAATGAGATTCTGGGAAAATCATTATGTCTCTGTCAGGTAGTAATAAAATGGAGCATTTGCCCGCATTCTGAGCTTGCTTGGAGAATATGCACAACTGCCAGTCCTTGTTACGGCTTGATGGAAACAAAACCCATTAACACAGGGGAGGGTGGGGGGGACTGTGGATTTTAATAGGGGAGACATGCTGGAAAGCTATCCAGGTCAGTGATAATGAAAGCATTACACCCAGCTAAACTGATTTTTTAAAAAAGATCTAATATTCCTCATTATTAACGGGCTGGAAGGAAGTCCTCGAGTTATAACTGTTTCTTTTAGCGACGAAGATACCACAGCGCTGGATTTATTTATTTATTTATTTTATTAGATTTATAAACCGCCCCTACTCCCAAGGGACTCAGGGCGGTGTACAGCCATAAATAAAACATATAAATACAAAAATTTAAAATAGAATAAAACGAATTAAATAATTTGGCTGACAATTTAAAACCCCAGTAATTTAAAACTGATTAAAACTGGCAATTAAAAGGGGAAAATAACTTAGGTCAGGCCGGCTTGTTGAAATAAATGAGTCTTGAGCGCGCGACGGAAGGTGCGCAGGTCCGGGATCCTCCGTATATCTGGGGGGAGCTCGTTCCAGATGGTAGGTGCTCCCACAGAGAAGGCTCTCCCCCTGGGGGCCGCCAGTCAACATTGTTTGGCCGATGGCACCCGGAGGAGCCCCTCTCTATGGGAGCGTACAGGCCGGTGGGAGGCTATTGGTGGTAGTAGGCAGTCCCGTAAATAACCAGGTCCTAAGCCATGGAGAGCTTTAAAGGTGATAACCAAAACCTTGAAGCGCACTCGGAAGACCACCGGGAGCCAGTGTAGCTCACGCAGGAGAGGTGTTACATGGGAGCGCCACGTCTCTCCTATAACCACCCGCGCGGCCACACTCTGCGCCAGTTGGAGCCTCCGAGTGCTCCTCAAGGGGAGCCCCATGTAAAGAGTGTTACAATAGTCCAGACGGGAGGTGATGAGGGTGTGAGTGACTGTGTGTAAAGAGTCCCAATCTAGAAAGGAGACGTATGGCCAGTCCCTTGCGGTTATGATCTTCTCAGCATCCCTAAGGTCATGTGATCGAATTGTGGGCGCTTGGAAGTCTTAAAGCTGCCAAGTTTGAAGACCTCTGGTCTAAATTGTCAGAGACATTAAAGAGTGTGAGAAGGGAGACCTCTTCCCACCCAGGAACATGTGATCAGTTCTGGACCATTTTCTTTTGAATGTGAAGATTCAGTCCACTATAAATCAGTATATTCATATCTAAGCCTCCCCAAAACCACAAAATACAATATTCCACCCTCAAACCCTGCAGATTTATTTTATTTTATTAATCATATTTCTATGCCGCCCACTCTCCGAGGCTTACAACAATCGACAGTATACTAAATAGCATATTGCCCCCAACAATCTGGGTCCTCATTTTACCCACCTCGGAAGGATGGAAGGCTGAGTCAACCTTGAGCCGGTGAGATTTGATCCGCTGATCTGCTGAACTAGCAGTCAGCTGAAGTAGCTGCAGTACAGCACTCTAACCACTGCGCCAGCTCGGGTCTTCATGATCCTTCACGATCTTCTTCCAGAGATAGAGTTCCAGGCAACTGTCCCAAATGGATGCCTTGAAATGACTTTCAGTAGTTAACAGAGAATAACAGAGTCGGAAGGGATCTTGGAGGTCTAGTCTAACCCTCTCCTCATGCAGGAGACCCCTACACCATTTCAGACAACCGGTTGTCCTAATTCTTCATAAAAAAAACCTCCATCTATAACATTTGAAGGCTATTGAAATTTCTGGCAAGATGTTTCCCCTTAGTTCTAGGTTCCTTCTCTCCTTGATTAGCATCCATTGCTTCTTGTCCTACCTTCAGGTACTCTGGAGAACAGGTTGACCCCCTTCTTCTCTGTGGCAGCCGCTCAAATATTGGAAAACTCCTGTCTTGTCCTTCTTTTCATTAAACTAAACATACCCAATTCCTATGTTTCTTCTCATGTTTTAGCCTCCAGTCCCTTAATCATGTTTGTTGAGACAGAAGAAACTCCAGAAGAAATCATCCAAAGACCAAGATCATCAGGCACACCAGGTCTGAAGAACCATTCAAGAACCAGCAACGTGTTCCTTGTGCTTTAAAAAATCTTTAAATGAAGGGAACATACTACCATATGTGGTGGACATGCCCCAAGGCACGTGGGGGGAAGTTCTGTAAACTGAGTGTTGTAACTTACATGCCTCGAGATGTGTGGTGTTGTGGGCAACTGATTTTTTTAAAAAAAAATTGATTTATATGCCGCCCTTTTCCGGAGACTCAGGGCGGCTTACAATGCGTTAAGCAATAGCCTTCATACTTTTGTATATATTATACAAAGTCAGCTTATTGCCCCCACAATCTGGGTCCTCAATTGACCTACCTTAGAAAGGATGGAAGGCTGAGTCAACCTTGAGCCTGGTGAGATTCGAATTTACAGTAATTGCAGACAGCTGGTGTTAATACAATGCTTTTAGTCTGCTGAGCTATCCAGGCTCTATTGATTGTTTGCGGAGTTTTCTTTTTTACTGGATGGTGGCATTTTAAAGCAGATCTTGATGTCTCAGGGGTCCAGAACTGGATTTGGGGTTCCTGTTAGGACTTCTCAAACAACAGCTAACAGTCCAGAGGGAAAAAGAATTCTATTATAGCAACCGTTCAGCCTGGAGGGAGTTTTGTCAAAATAACTATGTTGTTATTTTTCGAATGCATGATTTTCCTTGTGCAACTTCCAGGAGGTAAAAATAGGAATGGCCAATCCACAGTCTTACACAAATCCCAAAGGTTCAGACTTTGTAACTAGGTTGATGGCTAGAATTGGATAATAAAAAAATTTAATTTGTACCTTGAAACTCTTGAAAATTCAAAAATTCAAGTTCTGCATAGAGACCAGGGAAGCTTCAACTGGAACATTAGAATAGAATAACAGAGTTGGAAGGGACCTTGGAGGTCTTCTAGTCTAACCCCCTGCTTAGGCAGGAAACCCTACACCACTTCAGACAAATGGTTATCCAACCTCTTCTTAAAAACTTCCAGTGTTGGAGCATTCACAACTTTTGGAGGCAAGTTGTTCCACTGATGAATTGTCTTCACTGTCAGGAAATTTCTTCTTGGTTCTAAGTTGCTTCTCTCCTTGATTGGTTTCCACCCATTGCTTCTTGTCCTTCCTTCAGACGCTTTGGAGAATAGCTTGATTCCAGGGGTGAAATCCAGCAGGTACTAACAGGTTCTGGAGAACTGGTAGCGGAAATTTTGAGCAGTTTGGAGAACCAGCAAATACCACCTCTGGCTGGAGATTTTGTAGTATCCTTCCCCTGCCACACCCACCAAACCACGCCCACCAAGCCACATCACACCACGCCCACCAAGCCACGTGCACAGAACCGGTAGTAAAAAAAAATTGGATTTCACCACTGCTTGACTCCCTCTTCTTTGGGGCAGCCCCTGAGATATTGGAAGACTGCTATCATGTTTCCCCTAGTCCTTCTTTTCATTAAACTATGCATGCCCAGTTCCTGCAACTGTTCTTCATAGGTTTTAGCCTCCAGTCCACTAATCGAGGGGTGAAATGCTCCCGGTTTGGACCAGATCTGGTAACGATGGAGGCGAGTGGTTCAGAGAACCAGTAGCAAAAATCCCTGGCCTCCCCTCGCCCCCCCCCCCCCCATGCCCAGCTGAGCCGCACAATCAGCAGAGGCTTTTTCTTTTAATTTTTAAAAGCATTTTTTCTACAACCTCTTCAGCCGAAAAAATGCTTTTAAAAGTTTCGGGGGAAAAAAAAGCCTCTGATGATCACGCGGCTCAGCTGGAATCATCAAAGGGATCGTCAGCTGACGATCCAAGCTGAGTTGCCTGATCTGCAGAGGCTTTTTTCCTTTTAAATGCTTCTGACGATCGCAGCTGAGTTGCCTCATCGGCAGAGGCTTTTAAAAGAAAAAAAAAGCCTCTGCCGATCAGGCAACTCAGCTGGGATCGTCAGAGCCTTTTGAAAGCATTTTTTTACAACCTCTTCTTCGCCGAAGAGGTTGTAGAAAAAATGGTTTTAAAAGGGGAAAAAATTGGCCACGCCCACCCAGTCACATTAATCCCACACACACACACCAAGCCACGCCCACAGAACCGGTAGTAACAAATTTTAGATTTCACCACTGCCCTAATCCTCTTTGTTGCTCTTCTCTGCACTCTTTCTAGAGTCTCAACATCTTTTTTTTACATCGTGGCGACCAAAACTGGATGCCGTATTCCGAGGGTGGCCTTACCAAGGCATTATAAAGTGGTGTTGACTTATTCCTTTTTCAGGAATCTCAGATTATATCTATCAAACCTAAATGAAGCAAAATGGGGTTTCTGCTCCCCTCCAAAAAAAAAACAAACTTAGCTTAGTGTGTTGTGCTGATGTAACCACAAGGTTTTTACCGATTTGCTTATACGCGAACAGAATGAAGTCGCTGTTTCGTTTCAGCATGATCGACAACCTTCTGTTTTTACCTATTATTGTTATACGAGAAAGAATGGATTTTATTAAAGTTGATATAATAAAGAGCAACGGAATTACCTTGGAAGGAAGCCGGGGGGGGGGGGGGAACCACTACTGCCGCCTACATGGTTTATATTACTTTAAAAATACATCTATCAACTTCTACCTCTGTTTTATAGAATAATTGCTGAGTTTTTCCCGAGGAGTTGAGCGAGAGGGGAATTTCTTGCTCAGCGGCACAAGAAAGCTTGCAACTTGCTTTCTGACAGATCTTGGTTAAAATTGAGAATGGACATCACGCCATGCATTGTGCGGGTGGGGTGTTGGATGAGCTGTTGACCCCCGTGTCATGATATGTGGGGATGACCTCAGGAGAATCACTGACAACTGATAAGAGGCAACTGAGCCCTCAGAAAAAAAGGGGCATGGCAAAGCTGATTAGCCCGGTAGAGAGAATTGCCATGCCTCGGCTGTTTTAATTCTCTAGCACTAACGTGGAAGGTGATTTTTTTCATTCGACTGTGCATGGGCACTGCATGGGCGATCACCGAACCGGTTTGTTAAACCGGAAAGATCCCACCACTGGATGTAAGCTCTCCAAAGTAGTTCGGGCAGAAAGCATGCACCCAGAATTATAGCTCTATCTTTATTCCGAGATAAAATTGGCACAGCTGACTAAGTGCTGTTAAAGTAACACCAGCTGCCTGCAAGTACTGCAAGTTCGAATCTCACCAGGCTCAAGGTTGACTCAGCCTTCCATCCTTTCGAGGTAGGTGAAATGAGGACCCGGATTGTGGGGGCAATAAGCTGACTTTGTATAAAAAAGAACACTGCTTGGGGGGGCAGGGCGAAAGCCCTACTAAGCAGGTATATACAAAAGTATGAAGGCTATTGCTTAATGCATTGTAAGCTGCCCTGAGTCTCCGGAGAAGGGCGGCATATAAATGGAAGGAAGGAAGGAAGGAAGGAAGGAAGGAAGGAAGGAAGGAAGGAAGGAAGGAAGGAGGGAGGGAGGGAGGGAGGGAGGGAGGGAGGGAGGGAGGGAGGGAGGAAGGAAGGAAGGAAGGAAGGAAGGAAGGAAGGAAGGAAGGAAGGAAGGAAGGAAGGAAGGAAGGAAGGAAGGAAGGAAGGAAGGATGGATCTCAGGGGTTGCCCCAAAGAAGAGGGAGTCAAGCTATTCTCTAAAGCACCTGAAGGCAGGACAAGAAGCAATGGGTGGAAAATAACCAAAGAGAGAAGCAACTTAGAACTAAGGAGAAATTTCCTGACAGTGAGAGCAATTCATCAGAGGAACAACTTGCCTCCAGAAGTTGTAAATGCTCCAACACTGGAAATTTTTAAGATGTTGGATAACCATTTGTCTGAAGTGGTGTAGGGTTTCCTGCCTAAGCAGGGGGTTGGACTAGAAGACCTCCAAGGTCCCTTCCAACTGTTATTCTATTCTATTCTATCTAGTTTTAAAGTGCCCAACACAGCACAATGTGCCCTGATCACAGAAAAAGATCTTGCTGAATGAGTGGATTTGATCCATTAATGTCCACGTTTTTATAAATATCCCCAGGCAGTGCGGAGGGGGAGACAAGAATTAATGTGCTCAGAAGTCAGAAGTCACCAAGGGCCTCTGTCCTCCCCGAGATAAGAGATTGGAAGCTTTTCTTAAGAAAACTTATGAAGTCAGCACCTAGGAGGACAAACTTTGATTGATGAGGGTGGGATCCTGACAGCCGCTGCGGATAAATACCCCTATCTCCCCAAGGAAAATGGCCATCAAGCATGGCTTGAAGGTGGGGACGTTCGCTGCAGCAGAAGTTCTACGAAGCAAATGTCACCTTTAGAAATCATAAATGCCAGCCCGGTGATCCTTCCTCGCCGAAGCCAATGGGGTGGCTTCCTTGGCAGCTGCTCTGAAGAGCAGACTGCATCACAGATGGCTCGAGAGGGAATTCTAACAAGGAACTCGTACCAGAAGCAAATTTGATTTGCAGCTTTCTCATTCGGGTTTCCTGGATCAGAAAGAGTAGAAGTAACACAGCTGGAGGCCCCAAGAGGATGGCGTGGACAGCACCGAGTTGACCTTGAAGATGGAATTCAGAGAGACGGTTATAAAACATGTCTTGGGAGCAGGGAAAGGATTAAGAAGCGATCCAGGCTGGATCATTCCTGATTCTCTGGGGTAGAAGATGAGGAAGGGAAGGACAGGAGAATCCTGCAAGATTCTATTAGCAGGTTTCCATAAAAATCTAGTTCAGTCATTATCAGGATTCCCACGGATGCCCTAATATCAGTCTTAAGCCAATTTCAAAAGAAATCCAGTTATCTATTAGGAGCTTCATGTCGGCACATTCCCAAGTGAAGCCAGCTCTGACCCTACATAATTTATGCTCCAATTATGATGCTGTTTCCCCCCTCCCCCCAGGGTGTTTCGTCAATCGCATTCGCCAATGGAGCAATTTCACGGGTTGTAGAGGTCACTCCCCTTCGGCTGCTGTAGGTATCCCTGGGATACAGCCTTGAGTGAAATGTGCATTTGTTTTTGGCTGCTGTGCAGTTTTTTGCCAGTTTTCCACCCCACCCTGGCCTATGACAACTCAAGAGTAGGCCAGGGATGCTTTGTGAGTTGACAGTCATCCTGTGGACTCTCTTTCTTGATCTGGTCCACCAGGACTGACCATCATCAAATCCGATCTTCTTGATGAGGTAGAAGAAGATGGGAAAAGAAAGGACGATGCAGTCAGGAGAATGACCTTGGAGAAGTAATTCAGAGAGGGTTATAAAACATGTCTTGGGAACAGGGAAAGGGTTCAGAAGAGACCCAGGCTGGATCTTCTCTGATTGCTATGGATAGAAAATTGGGAAGGGAAGAACAAAAGAGCCAGGGGAATCCTGCAAGATTCCATTAGCCAGTTTCCATAAAAGCTAGTTCTAATCATCCCGCGGACTCTGTTTTGATCTAGTCCACCTTCAAGGAGCGGACATCATCAAGTCCAATCTGCTTCTTGATGCAGGGTCTCCCAAAGTATCAGGATGAAGCAGACCAACCTCTGCTTGAAGACTTGAGAAAGGAAGGACTCGCATTATAATGCCACTGTCACCGTTCAGGTGTTTAAGCACCCCAGAACCCAAATCTGTCCTCCTGTACCTTAAGTCAAACAATTTGTTAGAACCAAAATACAACAGATGGCTCTCAGAGAGAGCCAATTCCAGGTTTCTACCCAGATCCGCATCTGTTCTCCTATATATCTTGTCGAACAATTGCTGAAACCCAAAATATAACAGATGGAAGTCAAAGAGAGATGATTCCAGCTATTGTTCCCACTTCTAGCATAGTAAACATTAATTTTTGAGGCCGGTAGCCATATTCAAGATGTCTTCTGTGTCATTTGTCTTCTTCTGCTTCCTTCCACCATGCCAAGCATCACCATCGTAGCAGTGGTGAGATCCAATTATTTTTACTACCGGTTCTGTGGGCGTGGCTTGGTGGGCGTGGCTTAGTGGGCATGGCAGAGAAAGGATACTGCAAAATCCCCATTCCTGGGGTAAGGATATTGCAAAATCCCCATTCAGAGGTGGGGAGACAGAGGTGGCATTTGCCGGTTCTCCGAACTGCTCAAAATTTCCGCTACCGGTTCTGTAGAACCTGTCAGAACCCGCTATATTTCACCCGTGGCTATGTCTTTCATCCATGTTTTTTACAGCCATTTAAAACCCCAACCATGAGATCAATAAGGGCCATTTCTGACCTTTTAGAAAATATTTATTCCGAAGAAAAGTTCACTCCTTACAAATTTGAACTGGAACATTCTCAATATTGCAATACGGGTTTTATATATAAAAAAAGGCTTACGATGGATGCAATAAAAACAATTTCTTTGTAGTTTTTTTTCTATTTTTCTTTTTAAATTACACAGCTAAAACTAAAAAAATGAAAAACAAAACAGCTCCAAGGGAAGTTACTTTTAAGGATATACATTTAAATTTGTCAAGAGCTGAAAAACAAACAAACAAAAAAAAGGGCTTTCGAAGGGTTTTCGAAAGGTTTTTTTTGGGATTTGAGCGAATGGGTTACTTCCAAATACTTGTTTTAACGGACGATAGTTTCAGGTTGAGGGATTCGCCAACCCAGAAATGAGTCCACTTTCACCGTAGAAAGTTCATAGAAGTAGCACAATTTGATCATTTCCTGGGGTTTTTTTTTTCGTTTTGTTTTGTTGTTTTAACCAACTAGCAACTGAAACAATGAACAACACCAACGAAAACAAGAGTTGTTTTTTTTTCCCTGTACATCTTTCTTACAAAAAATCGCTGTACAATGCCCCCTAAACTCGCCTACATTTTTGGCTGGATTAAAATGATCTTTCAACTGTCTTTGTAATCGACCAGAAAGTAAACAGTTAAAAACTGTGCACATCAGTATCCTCAAGGAGGGGATAATTCTTTTTTTTAAAAAAAAAAATAATTGGCAAGGACTCTTAGGCAAGTCTCAAAACTCTCGCCCGGCATCTTCGCTCTTCTTGCTCACGGCATAAAATACAGACGGTTCAACGTGCAAAAAGTTCAAATCTCATCCTTTTAGATGATTTTCCTCGGAATGGAGCGATGTCAAGCATGATGAGGAAGGAATCTTTTAACTTTTGAGATGAGAGTCTAAAAACACAACAGGTCATGGAAATATGATCACGCCGGAAACCAACAGGGTTGAGATGGGTGAAGAACCATCCGTGATCGGTCTTGAAAGCCCTCCTCCGTGTCTCAACGGGCTTCGCTATCGTCCCAAGTTCTTCAGGACACGTCTACAGCCACGGATGCCAGGCTGGGTCCATGCGGCACAGGTTGTCCAAGCTATTTGCGGCCGCCACCAAGGTGTTGACTTTGCTCTCTCCGCCTTCAAACTGGGCCAAGTTATGGAGCCTGGTCATGATGGCGGTCACAGCTTTCTGAACCAGAGACACCAGCTGTTGGCTGTCCATGTTCTCCGGCTGCCCGGCTGCCGAGAGCGGAGAGGAGGTGTCCTCCTGGGTCTTCTTATGCCAAGCAATGGTTTCATCCCTCAGCACTGTTTTCAGGATGCCGTCGACCTAGAAGGGAACGGAATAACAGAATAAGGAGGTGGAAGGGATCTTAGAGGACTTCTTACCCAACCCTTGCCCGTGACAAGAAACTCTATACCCATGATGGCGAACCTATGGCACGGGTGCCACAGGTGGCACATGGAGCCATATCGGTGGGCACGCGAGCTCAGCTTCGGCACACATGCGTGCACCAGCCAGCTGATTTTCAGGCCTTCTGGGCCCACCAGAAGTCAGGAAACACACTGTTTCCGGCCTCCAGAGAGGGTCTGAGGGGTGGGGAAGGCCATTTTTGCCCTCCCCAGGCTCCTAGAAAGGCTCTGGAGCCTGGGGAGAGCAAAAAACGGGCCTACTGTGCCATGACGTGCCAAAAGCGGGGGGAGCACGGGGCGCATAAAATTATGGATGTGGGCATGCCACCGCGCTCCCCCTACTTTTGGCACTCAATGGAAAAAGGTTAGCCATCACTGCCCTATGCCATTCCAGACAAATGGATGTCCAGTCTCTTCTTGAAAACTTCCAGAAGATGGAGCACCCACAACTTCTGGTAGCAAGCCATTCCTTTAATTAACAGCCTTCCAGAAGATGGACCACAACTTCTGAAGGCAACACGTTGCACTGATCTCACTGCCAGGCTCCAGTCCCCCAATCCTCTTTGTTGCTCTTCTCTGCAGTCTTTCCAGAGTTTCAACATCTTTTACTTTCAACATCTAGGACCGGTCAGTCCTAGAGGAGATCAACCCTGACTGCTCTTCAGAAGGCCAGATCCTGAAGATGGAACTCAAATACTTTGGCTACCTGATGAGAAGGAAGGACTCCCTGGAGAAGAGCCTGATGCTGGGACAGATGGAGGGCAAAAGAAGAAGGGGATGGCAGAGAACGAGGTGGCTGGATGGAGTCCCTGAAGCAGTCAGCCTGAGCTTAAATGGACTCCAGAGGATGGTAGAGGACAGGAAGGCCTGGAGGAACGTTGTCCATGGGGTCTCAATGGGTCGGACACAACTTCGCGACTAACAATAACAACAAAATATTCCTCTTATTTATATTCATTTAATAAGAGGAGAGTTTGAATTCACGTTCTGGACCAAGCCAGAACCACTGAAGCAGGAGGTTTTATATTTCAGAAACATGTAAACTGTTAAAATATTTTAAACTGATTCTCTTTTGTTCAATGGAATGGGGAGGTTGCATTTATGATCATTTATCCAGGATAAGAATCATAATTTATTACAATTTATGACCATTTATTCTGGGCGATCATCACAATCTGTTACAATTGACGCTAATTTGGCACAATTTATGATAATGTCTCCAGGGTGATCATCGTAATTTATTAGGAATGTAAATTTCTTTATTGAGGTCATTAACTGACAGGACTGAACTGATATTCAAATATTCAGAATATCCAAATCTATATTGACAATATCAGGATACTTGTGAAAGTCTGAACAGACAAAATGTTGCTTTGCAGATGGAATTTCGTTCATTAATTGTTGTTAATCTTAATTTTAATGCTTTTAATACCCTTATATTTATGTTTTTATAGATCGGTAAGCTGTCCAGAGTAACTCGAGACAATATGATGGGTGGCATATAAATTTAATAATAAAGAGAAACTAAAGAAAAACAGTTTGGTTAAGGCACCAGCCTAGAAACCAAGAAATGGTGAGTTCTAGTCCCATTTTTGATGTGAATGCCATCTGGGTGACTTTGGGCCAGTCACCAGGAGACTGGGAGTTCTAGTCCTGCCTTAGGCATGAAGGCCATCTGGGTGACTTTGGACCAATCACCAGGAGACTGGGAATTCTAGTCCTGCCTTAGGCATGAGAGCCATCTGGGTGATTTTGGGCCAGTCACCAGGAGACTGGGAGTTCTAGTCCAGCCTTAGGCATGAAAGCCAGCTAGGTGACTTTGGGCCAATCACCAGGAGACTGGGAATTTTAGTCCTGCCTTAGGCATGAAGGCCAGCTGGGTAACTTTGGACCAATCACCAGGAGACTGGGAATTCTAGTCCTGCCTTAGGCATGAGAGCCATCTGGGTGACTTTGGGCCAGTCACCAGGAGACTGGGAGTTCTAGTCCTGCCTTAGGCATGAAGGCCAGCTAGGTGACTTTGGGCCAATCACCAGGAGACTGGGAGTTCTAGTCCAGCCTTAGGCATGAAAGCCAGCTAGGTGACTTTGGGCCAATCACCAGGAGACTGGGAATTTTAGTCCTGCCTTAGGCATGAAGGCCAGCTGGGTGACTTTGGACCAATCACCAGGAGACTGGGAATTCTAGTCCTGCCTTAGGCATGAGAGCCATCTGGGTGACTTTGGGCCAGTCACCAGGAGACTGGGAGTTCTAGTCCTGCCTTAGGCATGAAGGCCAGCTGGGTGACTTTGGACCAATCACCAGGAGACTGGGAATTCTAGTCCTGCCTTAGGCATGAGAGCCATCTGGGTGATTTTGGGCCAGTCACCAGGAGACTGGGAGTTCTAGTCCAGCCTTAGGCATGAAAGCCAGCTAGGTGACTTTGGGCCAATCACCAGGAGACTGGGAGTTCTAGTCCTGCCTTAGGCATGAAGGCCAGCTGGGTGACTTTGGACCAATCACCAGGAGACTGGGAGTTCTAGTCCCACCTTAGGCATGAAAGCCAGCTGAATAACTTTGGGCCAATCATTCTCTCCCACCCAACCCACCTCACTAGGTTATTGTTGTGAGGAAAACACGAGGAGGAAGACATATTGGATATGTTCACTACCTTGCGTTACTTGTAAAAATATTAACGGAAACACACCAATAAATAATCAATCAATCAATTTAAAGTCAATCCATCCATAAATGTTCTCGTAGCCAAGGGATCGACCAGGTGCCCTTCTCAGCATACTGGCCCAGCACCAGAGCAGCCATTACACACTTACTTTGAAGTTTGGCTGAGCAAAACAACGAGCCACGGCAATCATGGATGCCGTGAGGGGCCCGGAGACCCCGATGGTGGTGAGAAACTCCGAAATGTTTGGGGTGAGCCGGAACGGGACGGGTCGGTTGGCGTCCAGATCCCCGGTAGCATCGTTGATGTCAAACCGGAAATAGGCCACGTTTAATTTGCCCGTATCCTAAATTTGGAAAGGAAAATACAAACACAATGTTGGAAGGAACAACAGAGAAAAGGGGGTAAAGAAAATCTACTCCAAAACAATAATGCACAGCCTGAGGCCGCCGGGGACCCTCTAAAACCTTCAGGGTGGCCCCCAGAGGCTTCCAAAACACTTCTACCCAAAAATTGTTAACGTGATGGAAAGAGACAATGTACAGGTAGTTCTCGACTTACGACGGTTTGTATAACGAACGTTTGAAGTTACGACGCACTGAAAAAAAGGGGACTTATGACCGTTTTTCACACTTACGACCAAGGCAGCATCCCCATGGTCACGTGATTAAAATTCAGAAACATATTTATGATGGTTGCAAAGTCCTGGGGGTGATATATGATACCCTTTTTGAATTTTTGACGAACAAAGACAATGGGGAAGCCAGATTCGCTTCATACAACGGTACGTCACCGCTGCAGTGATTCACTTAACATCTGTGGCAAGAAAGGTCGTAAAATGGGGCAAACCCGGCTTTAACCCAACATCCTGCTCAGCGTCGGAAATTTTGGCCCTCTGTTGCAGTCGCGCATCGAGGACTTCCTGTATCACAGAAGTGGAAGGAGCCCCATTCAGTGGTTAAGTGTGGTCGCATTCAATTAGTGCAATTTTAATGACAGTGGAAAGGCTCAGTGGCTAAGACGCTGAGGTTGTTGATCGAAAGGTCAGCAGTTCAGCGGTTCGAATCCCTAGTGCCGCGTAACGGGGTGAGCTCCCGTGACTTGTCCCAGCTTCTGCCAACCTAGCAGTTCGAAAAAATGCAAAAATGCAAGTAGGAAAGTAGGGACCCCCTTTGGTGGGAAGGTAACAGTGTTCCGTACGCCTTTGGCGTTGAGTCATGCCGGCCACGACCATGGAGACGTCTTCGGACAGCGCTGGCTCTTTGGCTTTGAAACGGAGATGAGCACCGCCCTCTAGAGTCGGGAACGACTAGCACACATGTGCAAGGGGAACCTTTACCTTTATCTTAATGACAATGGGTTTAGACTTTAACCCTCACTCCCCCCTCCCTCAACATTTTTTGGCCTGTGGCCCACTAGAGATTTCGGATTGAAAAAAAAGGGGGGGAGGCAGTCCTCTTCCTATTCAATTGTAGGCGACGTTTTTGATAGACGGAGGTCAACGTTCACGCGGAATGCAAAGAGCCGCTTTTCCAACCCGCTCAGGCAGGATCGGCACAGCGAGGTTAACAAGAAATTCAGCTTCGAACGCAGCCCTCTATTAACCGGCGTATAAAGATGACAGGTATAAACTCTCTCAGCAAGGTATCAATCCTGAATAATGGCTTCTTTTGTTGTGCTGCCGGATGGGTCAGCCCGAAAGGAGGGTGGGGGGGGAGGAGAAAAAAATTGCTCTCGTTTCTGCTTTTTTTTCCCCCTCTCCGCATAGAAACTTTCGACGGACTCCCTGACAATGCAGCTGAAAAGGAACGGTAGAGAATTGGAAGGGGGGGTGGGGAGGAAAGGGAGGAGGAGGGGAGGGTCCATTAAAATTTTCAGCGAACTCAGCATCTTTTTCGCCTTAAGAGCGAGCCAAGGAGAAGACGAAAAAAAAGAGTTTCTGGACTTCTTCTCCACCTCTTCACTTCTCCGCAGTGGCCGGAGAAGACATTGGAGGATCCTTCTCTGTGGTGAACCGACGTGTTGTATCTTGCATGTACGGGTGTAGGCAACAAACAGATGCGTTGTATCTGTGTCTTAAGGGTGTGGGCAATTTCTCCCCCGAGTCTAAATGGGTGTTCTGACGAGGCTCCCCAAACATGAGAGAGAAACCCTCTATATTTAAATCAATGATTCCTTTATTAGGAGCACCGGCCAAAGGTTTCTCTCTCACCACAGGCTAACAAGTCTGTCTGGCAGGGAGATGAATAGTTGTCTGCCACACCTATTCATCGCCGCCGCCTGCCTTTTATCTCCAGAGCTAGGGTGGGGCTTTGCTAGCAGCGGTGGCTCTTCTGTCCCAAGGACCAGCCCATAGATTTCCACTGCTCTCCTCTCCTCTGACTTCTGTGCATCAACGTGTCAGGCACCGGACCCAGCTGTTCCTCCTCTTCCTCATCAGCACCTCCAGACCTGGGGGCTGTTGACTCTCTATCTGAGGGCTGACGGTTGGCCACGCTCTGCTTCTGTCTCTCTCTTTCTCTCTCTGACAACTCCATTCCCTCTTCCCCCTCGGAGCTCTCAGATTGCCTTGATGCTGACCCTGACTCTCACACCTCCTCTTCCTCCTCTGATTCGGTTGCTGGAAGGGCCAGCAGCCGACAGGCCACAACAATGGGGTCAGTGCATGGGTCACTTCTCACAGACAAGGTCCCTACGGCCAACCCTCCCTCGAAACCTACCTGAGCGATCTGCAACATCTCAGGGTTGAGTCGGTTCAGATGGAAGACAAATTCCGCAAAACCGATCAGCGCCAACTGGATCGTGAACATCTTCCGGAACGTCCAGTAGTCGGTGGCGTTGGGAAACGTGTGAAGGGCCCATTCCTTCAGCATGCTGCGTGGCACCATATTACCCTGAACCTCTTTCAAAATATCCCGGAGAACCTGAGAAGGGAAGCGTAAGTTAATCAGGAGGTGGGTTGGTTATGTTGGTTGGTGTAGGATGAAGGTTCTCAACTTGTGGTCCATGGAACCCCTAAGGGCTGCAATGTCATCCCAGGGGGTCCGTGAAAACTTGAAGAAATGTTATGATTTAAATCTTGAGTTAAGTCTTGGGGGGCTCCATGGCCATAGTCCATGGCCACAAAAGATATTTAAAGGGGGTCTATGGTGAAGAAAAGGTTGAGGACCACTCGTGTAGGAGATGATCAGCCTGAGCCTGAGGGAGGGGTCAAACATGTCATCAGTCTGAGTCCCTTCTGCCCACAAGAGAGCTAAGTCCAGCCCACTTTGATGTTCTTCTATTCTTATCCCCCGCTAATTTCCCTTGACTGTTAATAGTTCAGATTCTTGGAAAGAGCTTAAGCTTACAATAAATCTTTATACCCATTTGAGCTGTCTGGATCTCCTGATTTTCCTGGCATTTGACAAATGGGTGCCGTGGGGTGGAATCGTGGACCAACTTCTCCCATGTTTCTTGGGAATTTGGATCTTGCAGTTTAACCCAACTGGAGAACACCAAGTTGAGGAAAACTGAGATGTTATCTTCTGAAGTTCTTCTTCCGTATCACCTTTGGGGTGGTCAAATCTTACTGTTCAGTGCGGTGCTTCTCAACCTCTTTTAAGATGGATGGATTTCAACTCCCAGCATTTTGAGGAATCATGGCTGGGGAGTGGCTTCCTCATACTGGCTGGGGAATCCTAGGAGTTGATGTCCACCCATCTTCAAGTTCCCAAGGTGGTTGTGGCCTGCCGGTGGCCAGCAGAGTTGGTAGCAGAGTCAGACAGTGGGGAGGTTGGGGAGGAATATGGGCCAGTCCTGGTGGCTGGGGAAAGCTCGGACGAGGGCTCTGCATTGGAGGCAGAGAGGGAGATAGACAGCAGTGAGGCAGAGGAACAGCTGGAGCCCATTCCCAGTGTGCGCATGCTCAGAGCTGCCAGAAGACAAGAGCAACTCAGAAAGCTGGGTCAACTCGGGAGTAAAGCCACATCTTATAGAGGATTGGAAACAAAAGGGGAGTGAATGGGGAGGGGGCTTTTGCAGGAAACAATTCCTTCGTTCGGTCGTTTCAAGGGTGGAAAGTTCTATTCGTGACTCTTAGAGACTCTGTGCCAAGTTTGGCCTTAATCTGCATTTGGAAACAAGTTACGTGGCAGCTTTCCAAGCGAGATAAGGTTTGTGTTGATAAACATGCCTTTGAAAAACTGTTTGGACAAGCCTTGCTGACTGTGAATGAAAGGAATTCACAGTCGTGTAAACAAAGGAGGTTTTGCCGGGACCAATTCCTGCTTCCTGTTTTTTAAGGGAGCCTAGCTCAGAACAAAGGTAGAGAAACACTGGAGTAGCTAATCCTTCTCGTCTTTCCAACTGTCATTCATGGCTAGCTGGGGAACCCTGGGACTTGAAGTCCACTCATCTTCAAGTTGCTGAGGTTGAGAAAACACCGGTTCAGTTGGTCTCTAAAGGCTTAGATCAGCCTCAACTCCTTCTACAGGCAAGCTGGGTCTCCCGTGCAAATATCTGTAAGTCACTCGTAATGAATTACTACAGCACGGACTGGCTTAATTAATTGGAGCTGGAAATAAAAGAGAGGAGCTGAGAGGAAAGAACAATCACTGCACTTGCTCAAATTAAATTATTTAGGGAGACAAAATTTCTGCGCGCTGAAGGCAAGTTCCTTGGGAAAAAAAAAGAAAAGAAAAGGAGGCAGATGTTTCAAGTCACTTGATTTTTAAGGCTGGGCAAAGAATGAAAGGTTGCTAATTAACAGGTGAACTTTCGAGATACGGTGCACCTGGAATTAAAAACGGGTCAAGGACAACCTTTCGGTCTGCCTATAAATTTTAAACCTTTTAAAGCTAACCATTTCGGCTCAGAAATGGATGAGTAAGGATGGTAATGGAAGATTAATTCGTATCTACTCCTCCTCGGAAAGAGTCAGAGTGTGTTTTAGTCAGAGTAAGGAAATTACGGGAAAAGGCGTGGGAACAGGGTTTAAATGCCCAACCGTAAAAGACCAATCTCTTGAGTAAACAACTCAAGAACATAGAATGGGGTTGGAAGGCCCCTTGGAGATCCTCTAGTCCAACCCCTGATCAAGCAGGATCCTATTTAATCATGGACAAATAGTTGTCCAGTCCCTTCTTGAAAACCTTCAGTGATGAAGTACCCACAACTTCTAGAGTAAGCCGTTCTACTGACTGACTGTTATCACGGTCAGGAAATTTCTCCTTAGTTCTAAGTTGTTCCACTCTTTGATTAGTTTCTATCCGTTGCTTCTTGTCTTGCCTTCAGGTGCTTTGGAGAATAGCTTGACTCCCTCTTCTTTGGGGCAGCCCCTGAGATATTGGAAGACTGCTATCATGTCATCCATAGTCCTTCTTTTCATTAGACTAGACCGGGGTCGGCAACTTTAAACACTCAAAAGAGCCATTTGGAGCCGTTTCTCAAACAAAAGAAAACACCGGGAGCCACAAAACCCTTCCCGTGCCTGACTGCTTCCTGAACGGCCACAAAACTAGCATATGTAGTTGAATGAAACATTCTGTTTTCTTCTGAAACTTTTCTTTTCTTGGATTTATCCATGGTTGGCCTACCAGAAGTCAAAAAGCTCAATAAATCATGTGCCGGCAAGTGTTGCACACTGACGATTGTGACTCATATTTTGAGCGACAGGGAGCCGCAGCAGAGGGGTGAAAGAGCCACATGCGGCTCCAGAGCTGCGGATTGCTGACTCCTGGACTAGAAATACCCAATTCCCGCATCCGTTCTTCATATGTTTCAGCCTCCGGTCCCCTAATCCTCTTCGCTGCTCTTCTCTGCACTCTTTCTAGAACCTGAATCTCGTTTTTGAACAGTGGTAACCAGAACGGGACACTAAAGTGGACAGTCCTTTCTGGGGTGTGATACCTGATGACTGGCCTGGGTCCCTCGTGCCTGGACGGTGGCCAGCCGGTCGTAGTAGCGAGAAATAGGGCTGTCGTGCTCAATTCCTTTCTTGGCACAGCGTTGCTTGTAAATCTCCACCAGGGAGAGAGAAGAAGGATTGTCCTCCACAAGTCGCATCTGGGGAGAGACAGCCACGACACGGGGAACTGGAGAAAGGAGACAAGAGAAAAAAATCAGAACACAAAATTCAAGCTGGGAGGATACGACCTCGTAGACGACCCTCATTCTGTCAAGGACTCATCTCTAATGATCTAAACGCCAGAGCTCACTGTAACAGCATTGCCAAAAAGACATTAAGAGTTGTCAACCTAATCTTGCAAAGTTTCTTCTCCGGTAATATTGCACTGCAAACTAGGGCATACAAAACCTTTGCTAGACCAGTTCTTGAGTACAGCTCGTCTGCCTGGAACCCGCACTGCATATCGGGCATTAACACAATCGAGCGAGTCCAGAGGTATTTCACGAGAAGAGTCCTCCATTCCTCTGCTTGCAACAGAATCCCTTATGCCACCAGGCTTCAAATTTTGGGCTTAGACAATTTAGAACTATGCCGCCTTTGGTCTGACCAAAGCGTAGTACACAAAATTATCTGCCACAATGTCCTACCTGTCAATGACTACTTCAGCTTCAACCACAACAATACACGAGCACACAACAGATACAAACTCAAGGTAAACCGCTCCAAACTCGATTGCAGAAAATACGACTTCAGCAACAGAGTGGTCAATGCCCTGAATGCACTACCTGACTCTGTGGTTTCTTCCCAAAACCCCCAAAACTTTAACCTAAGACTGTCTACTGTGGACCTCACCCCATTCCTAAGAGGTCTGTAAGGGGCGTGCATAAGCACCAATGTTCCTACTGTCCCCATTTATTCGTTGTCATAATCATGTTTATACTTGTATCTGTTATCTTATACATGTTTGACAAATAAACAAATAAATAAAAATAAAGAGGATAAAACAAAAGGAGCAATTTATTTTGTGAAAAGCAGCAGGAAGAGCCATCACTAAGAAGTCCAAAACATCCTACCACATGTCCTTCTACCTTCAAATCTTGTCCAGAAGCTTCCGTAATCTTTCTTCTAATCTCAAATATGTCCATTGCTGGTCATTTATGGTCATAACATTTAAGCTGAAACACTCGACGTAGCTATTCAGTGCCCGAAATCTCTGTGCAGACCCTCATGTCAAAATATTTGTGATTTCTTTTCAAGAGCATAAGATTTGGACACATAGCCAAGAGTCTATTTCATATCCTAGCCCAGGGGTGCCCAACCATGACAATTTTAAGACCTGTGGGAGTGGAATTCTGGGAGTTGGGAGTCTCAGAATTTTGGGAATTGAATTCTGGTAGCTGAAATCCACAGCTGGCTGAGGAATTCTGGGAGTTGAAGTCTCTAAATTTTGCGAGTTGAATTTGGGAGTTGAAGTCCACAGCTGGCTGGGGAATTCTGGGAGTTGAAGTCTCTAAATTTTGCGAGTTGAATTCTGGGAGCTGAAGTCCACAGCTGGCTGGGGAATTCTGGGAGTTGAAGTCTCTAAATTTTGCGAGTTGAATTCTGGGAGTTGAAGTCCACAGCTGGCTGGGGAATTCTGGGATTGAATTCTGGGAGTCGAAATCCACAGCTGGCTGGAGAATTCAGGAAATTGAGCTCTCAGAATTTTGGCAGTTGAATTCTGGGAGTCGAAATCCACAGCTGGCTGGGGAATTCACGGAGTTGAAGTCTCCGAATTTTTGGAGTTGAATTCTGGGAGTTGAAGTCCACAGGTCTTTAAAGTTGCCAAAATTGAGCAGCCTCTATCCTAGCCTCTGAGTAGAGCAGCATCGACTCTGGATTTTTCACTCAAAATCATGCAAGGTTTGTTCACCCCTCAATATCACTAGCCACAATATTGAGTTGATTGATCCACTGCAGATGCTGGGAGAGGGGGGGACGCGGGGGGGGGGGGAATTCAGTCAGCACATTTTTAAAGCTTTCCCGACGTTCTACTGGAACCCTTACAACAAGGTCAGGCAACAGCTGCAACTCTGAACGTGGCACGCCCTCTCCTGCAGGAGAGAAAAGGGAGGAACGTGAGGCCCCTGTGTGCCCGTGCGTGCTTTGCGATGGATGGGCAGCCTTTCTATTGTCAAGGCTTGGATTGCTTCCGAGGTAACCTCTGGAGGAGGGAGAGAGCAAACAATGGGTGGAGATTGAAAGAGAGACTGGGAGACCGGCCCATCTAAATAAAAGCTGTAGTATTTCATCAATCATTATGCAGAAGCTGATTAAGTGAAGAGCATCGTGGTCTTTGGCCATGACAGAGAGAGAGAGAGAGAGAGAGAGAGACAGAAGGAGGGAGAGAGAGAAAGAAAGAGACGCAGAAGGAGAAAGAGAGAAAAGGAAAGAGGGAGAGAGAGAGAGAGGAGAGCAAGAGAGAGGCAGAAGGGGAAATAGAGAGAAGTAGAAAAGGAGGGAGAGAAAGAAGGAGAAAGAGAGAGAAGAGAAAGAGAGAGACAGAAGGAGAAAGAGAGAAAAGGAAAGAGGGAGAGAGAGAGAGGAGAGAAAGAGGGAGAGAGAAGGACAAAGAGAGAGAAGGAAAGAGGGAGAGAGAGAGAGGAGAGAGAGAGAGAAGCAGAAGGGGAAATAGGAGAGAGAAGGAGGGAGAGAAAGACAGAAGGAGAAAGAAAGAGAAGTAGAAAAGGAGAGGGAAGGAGAGAGAGAGAGGAGAAAGAGGAGAGAAAGAGAGAGAGAAGGAGAAAGAGAGAGGAAGGGAGATAGGAGAGGGAAGAAGAGGGAGGGAGAGAGGAGATAAAGAGAGAGAGAGGAGAAAGAAGAGAGAGATAGAAGGAAAAAGAGAGAGGAGAGAGGAAGGGAGAGAGGAGAGAGAGTGAGAGGCAGAAGGAGAAAGAGAGAGGAGAGGGAAGGAGAGGGAGGGAGGGAGGGGGGTTCAGCTAGTTTATCCAGAAGCCACCTCCAAGTGATGTATTCTTCTTATTGGGTTTCCAAGGCCAAAAATACAGACCAAACCCTCCGTCGTTAAGTGATGGGGTCATTAACTGAGTCACCAGCCTTTGCAAGGTTTAACTTCCTATTTACAGACCCAGCCAGATTGCTGTTTCTTTAAAGATGAAAATCTACATCGGGTTTTTATTTGCCAGACTCGGATAGAGTGAATTGGACTTGGTTGCAAATAAACAAGAGCTGTCAAAATTTGGGTGCAGAGAAAAGAAAGGGAGGAAGGAAAAAATAAGCATTAAAGTAACAATACATCCCATCTCAAATGGATTGTTAAAAATGACTCTGATTGAAGTATTTACTTTCCAAGCATATTCTTGGTGGGTGGTTTGGGGTTTTTTTCTCTCTCTCTCTCTTTTATTGTATGCAAAGAATTATTGTATGACAGGCCACTATATATAGTCAGCCATCAGTACACTCACGGAATGTTAAATATATATATATATATAAAATAAATAAAGCCTCCAGAACCAAAAGCATTTGTTTGAATACTGTAATCAAATATAATTGAGAAGCAAAAAACGACGGACATAAATTGTAACCGAAGAGAAATCTTGACGTTTTAACGGAGAGCTATGAAATTAACAATGCCAGCATTATGTTATTTTGCCAACAGACGTTTTACAGGTAAGACAACAGCTGCGACCAGTGTTGCTAAGCAAGACGGTTATTAAGTAAACCAATTTGATGACCATTTATGACCAGTCCAACTTCCTGCTCTGAAAAATAATCACCTCGTCTCTGTCCAAGGACCTCCAATGAAGAATAGAATCACAGAGTTGGAAGGGGCCTTGGAGGTCTTCTAGTGCAACCCCCTGCTTAGGCAGGAAACACCACTTCAGACAAATGGTTATCCAATATCTTAAGAACTTCCAGTGTTGGAGCATTCACAACTTCTGGAGGCCAGTTGTTCCATTGATTAATTGTTCTCACTGTCAGGAAATTTCTCCTTAATTCTAAGTTGCTTCTCTCCTTGATGAGTTTCCACCCATTGCTTCTTGTCCTGCCTTCAGGTGCTTTGGAGAATAGCTTGACTCCCTCTTCTTTGGGGCAGCCCCTGAGATACTGGAAGACTGCTATCATGTCTTCCCGGTCCTTCTTTTCATCAAACTAGACATACCCAGTTCCTGCAACTGTTCTTCCTATGTTTAGCCTCCAGTCCCCTGATCCTCTTTCTTGCTTTCCAATTATTCTCCAAAGCACTAGAGGGAGGAACAAGAAACGAAGGTGGAAGCTAATCAAGGAGAGATCCAATCTAGAACTAAGGAGAAATAGGGGGGGACATGATAGCCGTCTTCCAATATCTCAGGGGCTGCCCCAAAGAAGAGGGAGTCAAGCTATTCTCCAAAGCCCCTGAGGGCAGGACCGCCTTCTGCCACCGATTGCCTCCCACCGACCGATACGCTCCCACAGAGAGGGCCTCCTCAGGATGCCGTCGGCCAAACAATGTCGACTGGCGGCCCCCAGGGGGAGAACCTTCTCTGTGGGGGCCCTTGCCCTTTGGAACGACCTGCCCCCGGATATACGAAGGATCCCCGACCTCCGCGCCTTCCAGCGTGCTTTGAAAACTCTTTTATTCCATCAAGCCGGGTGGACAGAATAATTTGATTTAACTGGGGTTTTTAAAAATGATTTTTAATTTGGGGTTTTAAACCAATGGCCAAGGGATTGAATTGTTTTAATTGATTTTTGATTTTTATGTGTTTTTAGTATGGCTGTACACCCGCCCTGAGTCCTTCGGGAGAAGGGCGGTATAAAAATGCAATAAATAAAAATAAATAGGTAAATAAATAAGCAGTAGGTGGAAACGAATGAAGGAGAGAAGCAACTTGGAATTCAGGAGAAATTTCCTGACAGTTTGAACAATTAACCAGTGGGACAACTTGCCTCCAGAAGTGGTCGGTAGTTACTCCATCACTGGAGGTTTTCAACAATAAACCTGGCTAACCATTAGACTGGGATAAATTCTCCTGCGTTCAGCAGTGGGTCAGACTACAAGGTCTCTGAGCTCCCTTCCAGCCCTATGATTCCGTCTTCAATGTTCTCATTTTTTGGCCCATTTTTCTTCTTACTGTTCAGCCACCATTGCAATCTCTCCACACACACACCCCGCCGCACAACATTAAAGCTATTTGGGGGGGGGGGGGGCTCTCCATCTTTTCATAGAGGGACACGGTGGCTCAGTGGCTAAGACGCTGCGCTTGTCAATCGAAAGGTCGGCAGTTCAGCGGTTCGAATCCCTAGTGCTGCGTAGCGGGGTGAGCTCCCGTGACTTGTCCCAGCTTCTGCCAACCTAGCAGTTCGAAAGCACGTAAAAAAAAAATGCAAGTAGAAAAATAGGGACCACCTTTGGGGGGAAGGTAAGAATGTTCCGTGCGCCTTTGGCGTTGAGTCATGCTGGCCACATGACCACGGAGACGTCTTCGGACAGCGCTGGCTCTCCGGCTTTGAAACGGAGATGAGCACCGCCCCCTAGAGTCGGGAACGACTAGCGCATATGTGCGAGGGGAACACCTTTACCTTTACCTCCATCTTCTCAAACTCACCGGTGAAGAACAGGTGTCTCTTCGTGGTTTCTTTCCTCTTTTCCAAACAGGGGTTGAGGAGGCGAAGGAGCTGAAGGACCCGTTCCTCTCTACGCGATTCGGTCAAACAAGCGTCGTTCATGACGAGGTAGGGGTAAATCTTCCCATTATGGCCTCGGATATACAGCCTTCTAGCTGCGGTGTTGTGTTTCTGTACGATCTCTACCCTGGGCATAAATCTTATCGGGGGAGAAGAAGAAGAAGAAGAAGAGAGAACAAAAAGAAAAGAGAGAGAAAGATATAAAGCAGGCGAGTTTTCCCCAATTCTAAAGCTTGGTTTCTCTCCTTTGAGATGAAAGCCAGATTTTTTTTTTAAAAAAAAGAAAGAGAGAGAGAGAGAGAGAAAGGAGGAATTCTATTACCTTACTTAAAAAGCTAACAATAGGAAGCACATTATGCCGTTTTGACAAACACTGGCATTATGAATTTTTATAATGATACAAGCTTTTAAGCAACGCCGTGTTCCCCCCCCCCCCCCATCTGCTATTATGGGGCTCAGCCGAGATTAGTGTTTTCGGTGAAAAGGCTTCCGGAGATACACACACACACACACACACACACACACACACACACACACACACACACACACACGAGTCCTTTTGTCTCCTCCAAACGGAACGACAAAAACTTCTTTCAAACACACGCAGAGGGAGACGGAAGGGAACAAGTTTGCCGAGCCAGAAACAACGCAACCTCGAGGCGGGATGTGTGATTTCCCGAGCGCCAGCCTTATTGAATTGATAGCCTCCTCAAGGAAGCTTTGGACTACAGGCCCCATGAGCCCCAGCTTGGAAAAGACTGGTCTATATATACTAGGTAGTTCTTGATGTGCAACCACATCAAGTGACTGTTTTGAAGTTACGACGGCACTGGAAAAAGCTGACTGGTGGCCGTTTTCCGCTCTTATTTAGCACATCATCCCTGCAACAAGGAAGTGGGGGGTTGGCTCTCTGTTTAGAGACAAACCCCTTCTAGCACTGATGATGTTATCTAGCTGGGTAATTAAAGGTCTGTAAGAAAACCATCAAGCTCAAGAGAGCGTCAAGGACCCCAGCCTTCTTCCTCATTCTCCTCCCACAAACCCCACTGCCTTCTAATACTGATAACATTACATAGTTGGGTAATGAAATGGCTGCCAAACCCAGCTCAGAGAGCACCAAGGGCCTTCCAGTCCTTCTCACCCAGACCTCCTCCTCCTCCTCTTCTCCATCTAACACTGATAACATTACCTAGATGGGTAATGAAACGCGCTGGTCACTTCACCTATTGACTACTGTAACACTCTCTACATGGGGCTGTCTCTGAGGGCCACTCGGAGGCTTCAGCTGGTGCAAAATGCAGCCACGTGGGTTGTGATGGGAGAATCCCGATACTCCCATGTTACACCCCTCCTGCGCGGCTTGCATTGGTTACCGGTTGCCCTCAGGGTGAGATTCAAGGTGCTGGTGATGATTTATAAAGCCCTACATGGCTTAGGCCCAGGATAATTGGCGGACCACCTACAGCCAGCAATGATATCCCATCGCCCAGTTCGCGCCCATAGAGAGGGCTTGCTCAGGGTGCCATCACCTGGACAGTATAGGCTGGCAGCCCCCAAGGGTAGAGCCTTTTCAGTGGGCGCACCCACCCTCTGGAACCAACTTCCCTTGGAGCTCCGATTAGCTTTGCACCTTTCCCCGTGAATTAAAAACTTGGCTTTTTAAATCCTTCAACCTGGCCTGAGGGGGTTTTAAGGGTTAATTTTTAGATTTTAGATTTTATTTTGTATTGTGGCTTGTGTTTTATTATTGTGAGCCGCCCTGAATCCACTGGGAGATAGGGCGGCGTATAAGCCAAATAAATGAATGAATGAATGAATGAATGAATGAATGAATGAATGAATGAATGAAACATCTGCCAGAAAACTATTAAGTTCAGAGAGCACCAAGGACCCCAGAATTCAATCCTGAACTACAAATATTTTCTTTTATCAGTGTCCTCTACCATCAAAAGTATTTTGCTCTTAAAGCCACACCTTGAAAAGATTTTCAACGCATCCATTAAAAGAAAACTTAAAAGACAACTGTATCCAGAACCACACAACACTACAACCAAGTTCTCTATTTTACCAGCCTTTCCTTACCGGGCAATTTTGATGTAGTAGTGAGTCGGTTTTGGCATCAGGAATTCCCCAGGAATTTCCACTTCGGCTGTCTGGGCAGAGAAGTTGCTAAGAAAACGACACTTTTCCTCGATGAGAAAAAATTTGGGCAGCTGCTTGGTTTTGGCCTCCAGGATTTTGATCCATTTCTTCAGTTTCGAAATGAGATTGTGGAGTTTCATGGAACCCGGCACGCTGAAGTCGAAATCTACGAGAGAGAAAGTTAAAAAGAAGAAAGCCTTTGTTAGAAACTGGGATGAAAAAGCGTTAAGGTGCCTGTGGCGCAGACTCTGTAAGTTGGTTTTCAGAATTTTGCTTCCTTTCCCTCTTCTTTCTACCCGTTTAAAAAGATGTCACAATAAAAAGCGTAAGAAAAAAGGAACAAGACCCCAAATAGGAACATTGTACATTTTCAGAGGGGTAGGAAATCTGGGAAGACACGGCTTTCTTGCCGAATTTTTCACGGTTATATGATTTCCGGTATTTGGGTGGTGCGGTGGCCTAAAGGTGGAGCTCTTGCCTTACAATCAGGAGGCTGTGAGTTCGATCCTAGGTAGAGACAGATATTTCTCTCTCTGGGCACAATGAGAATATATCTGCTGATCAAACTCCGCATTGGCAACAGGAAAGGCATCTGGCCAGTAAATACTCAGCTCCATTCAGTTGCCCAGATTCCACCCTGCAAGGAATTATGGGGTCATTAAAAGAAGATTTCCGGTATTTACTTTATTGTTCTGAATCTGTATTTTTCCCCGCGGATATTTAGTTAAAAGTGGCGTTAGTGGTTCCTGGAGGGGAAAAGCAGAGTATAAATCACACGCAGTCAAGTTGGTTCAGCTTTAAGAAATTTTCAGCACTTTATCCTCTAAGGTTTAAAATAGATAAGCGACAGTGACCTAAGATGATCTGTTCCAACTTAACACAGTGTCAAAACAAAATGCGTTTTGACATTTTGTGGGTGTTACTTGTTGGTGGGATAACCCTACTTATAAAAGGAAGGAGAAAAAAAAAACTCTGAACATTTCATTCCGTGTGGCAGTTAATGGCATAAAAGTAGATAGGTCGTTTCTTTCACATCACGTCAACTTCCCAAAGGTTAACTAGATGCGCAGTAAATCAGAACAGAACAAAAAAAAAAGAGTTGGAAGGGACCCTGTAGGTCATCTAGTCCAACCCCCAGGCCAAGCAAGAATCAAAGACAATTTTGTTTTTAAAAAAAAGAAAAAACAGGCAGGGATCATATTGCTCTACAGACGCATATTATCTTTCTTTTCTTTTCTTTTTTTTAAGGAAAATATGCCCAAAGATTCGGATTTGTTTAGAGGAAATCAAATCTCATTCATTCGTTCGTTCAATTCATTCAATTTATAGACTGCCCAATAAGTACAGACTCAGTTGTGGAGACTCTAGAAAGAGTGCGGAGAAGATCAACCAAGAAGATTAGGGGACTGGAGGCTAAAACATATGATGAACGGTTGCAGGAACTGGGTGTGTCTAGTTTAATGAAAAGAAGGACTAGGGGAGACATGATAGCATCTTCCAGTATCTCAGGGGCTGCCACAAAGAAGAGGAAGTCAAGCTCTTCTCCAAAGCACCTGAGGGCAGGACAAGAAGCAATAGGTGGAAACTCATCAAGGAGAGAAGCAACTTAGAACTAAGGAGAAATTTCCTGACAGTGAGAACAATTCATCAGTGGAACAACTGGCCTCCAGAACTTGTGAATTCTCCAACACTGGAAGTTTTTAACAAGAGGTTGGATAACCATTTGTCTGAAGTGGTGTAGCATTTCTTGCCTAAGCAGGGGGTTGGACTAGAAGACCTCCAAAGTCCCTTTCAACTCTGTTATTCTGTTTTCTGTTTTTATACCAGTTTAGAAAACTAGGGTTTTTTTTCTTTAAAAAAAAAAGAAAAGAAAGAAAACTATCCATAACAGTTAAATCAGGAAAATGGCAATAGATGAGTTGTTGATGCCACTGGAATTATCTTGCTTAGAGTTGCCAATATCTGCCTTTCAAGATTTTTGACAGCACATATATTTTCTAGTTTGGTCTGGCATTTTCATTAAGACTGTTCCTAAACAGCAATTGGCAGGCAGTTGACACTGGATAGTTTTAATCCAGTTTCCCCCCCCCCCCCCCTCCCTAATATTATTTTCACGGCCTGTCTCGCACTTTGTCTTCCATTTGTCCCCAGACGTCTCGTTTTTATTACCCCTGTAATCATCTTTAATAACATGCGATTCTGTGTTATTAGTTGCTTTACTGTGAACTGCTTTGGAAGGGTTTTATAAAATTTAATTGAAAGAGGAATCCGAGGATGGGAAAAGACAAGGCTTCAGTGTCTTTCGAGTATTTATACGCCGAATCCGGTCCGCTGTGTTTAAGTAATGAAACTGGTGGCTGGGATTTGTTAAGCTCCACATTAACCCAAAAGGGACGCGGTGGCTCAGTGGCAAAGAAGCTGAGCTTGTCGATCGAAAGATTGGCAGTTCAGCGGTTCGAATCCCTAGTGCTGTGTAACAGGGTGAGCTCCCGTGACTTGTCCCAGCTTCTGCCAACCTAGCAGTTCGAAAGCAGGTAAAAAAATGCAAGTAGAAAAATAGGGACCCCCTTTGGTGGGAACAGCCTTCCGTGCGCCTTTGGCGTTGAGTCATGTCGGCCACATGACCACGGAGACGTCTTCGGACAGCGCTGGCTCTTCGGCTTTGAAACGGAGATGAGCACCGCCCCCTAGAGTCGGGAACGACTAGCACGTATGTGCGAGGGAAGCCTTTGTCTTTACCTTTAACCCATAATGGAAATCTTTGTTTTCAGGGTCATCCTATAAAAAAGGACTAATGGGTGACTGGAAAGGTAATACTCCTTAAAGAGAAGCGTATATTTAATAAAAGGCTTGACACAAGCATCTTCTATCTGGAAAATCCTTCGCCTCTTCCTCCACCTCCTCCTCGTTCTGCTTCTCCTCCTCCTCTTTTTCCTGCTTCTCCTCCTCCTCTTTTTCCTGCTTCTCCTCCTCCTCCTCCTCCTCCTCTTCCTTGTATTTCTCCTTTCCGCTACTCTCCTCCTTCTGCTTCTCCTCCTCCACCTCTTTCCTGCTTCTCCTCCTCTTCCTGCTTCTTTTTCCTTCTCCTCCTCTTCCTTGTGCTTCTCCTCCATCTGCTTCTCTTCTCCAGCTTCTTCTCCTCTTCCTGCTCCTCCTGCTTCTTTTTCCTTCTCCTCCTCTTCCTTGTGCTTCTCCTCCATCTGCTTCTCTTCTCCAGCTTCTTCTCCTCTTCCTGCTCCTCCTGCTTCTTTTTCCTTCTCCTCCTCTTCCTTGTGCTTCTCCCCTTCTCCAGAAAAAGCTCTTTGTGCTTTTTCCGCCTTCTCCTTCTCTTTCTTCTGCTTCTCCTCCTTCTGCTTCTCCTCTTCCTGTTTCTCCTCCTTCTGCTTCTCCTCCTCCTTCTGCTTCTCCTCTTCCACCTCCTCATTCCCCACCTCCTCCTCCTCCTTCTTCTCCTCCTCCCTTCCCCCACCTTCCATGTTACTCAAAAAACAAGACATGAAAAAGATTTGCTGAGCAGCTTTCAACAGCTGGATTTCCCTCTTTTCAAATACCAATATTTTTAATCTCTTTAGGAAGGACTAAAACAGACTATCAGCACTTCACCAGGTTTTCAAAACGCCTTCAACCACGCCCCCCCCCAACCCAGCCTTCAAAGCCGCAGAAAGACATCCACACACCGTGTTTACCCATGCGATGCCCTCTAAACGTGCTTGACAATCTCCTCCATCATCCCCAGCCGGCCCAGAGGGGACCCGAAGATTGAAACAGGCTGCCATCTCAAAACTAAAATTTTTCAGCCCTGCTCTGGAGTACGACACATACATCAAAATAACCCAATCATTGGTGGGAGGGAGGGGGGCGCGAGAATACAAAGAGGGCCTCTTCCATTTTGAGGCACCTTCAACTCATCTCTGTCAACAGCCTCCTCGTTTAATGGCGGGCGTACCTGAGGGCAGGTGAAGCAGGGAAGGGATGCTGTCTCTCCTGGGGGAGGCGGGCTTTGCACGGAGCCAAGCCATTTATCCACAAACGTGATTTATGTCCTCGCGTTCGATCGTAGGATTGTCAAGCTTGCTTGATAATGCATTGTGATATCCAACAATCTTGTGTGCCTTGGGGAAACGAACCGTCTACCCAACAGGCCACTGATCAAAAACATTTTTCAGGATGCCCGTTAAGAACGAGATGGATGGTTCAAAGTCATCTCACCATAGATGTATTGTAAAGGTAAAAGTTCCCCTCTCACATGTGTGCTGGTCGTTCCCGACTCTAGAGGGCAGTGCTCATCTCTGTTTCAAAGCTGAAGAGCCAGCGCTGTCCAAAGACGTCTCCGTGGTCATGTGGCTGGCATGACTCAATGCCAAAGGCGCACGGAACGTCCTTACCTTCCCACCAAAAATAGTGGTCCCTACTTTCCTACTTGCATTTTTGCATTTTTTCGAACTGCTAGGTTGGCAGAAGCTGGGACAAGTCACGGGAGCTCACCCCGTTACGCGGCGCTAGGGATTCGAACCGCTGAACGGCCGACCTTTTGATCGACAAGCACAGCGTCTTAGCCACTGAGCCACCGCGTCCCAGAATTAAAATAAATAAATAAATAAATTATAAATTAGATTTATTGTAAGAAACACTTTTTTTTAATAAAAAAAGAAAGAAAGAACTGCCCCAAATCTTTTCCAGCATCTCTTGGGTCGATGATGAAGGTTAGAAAGAAAGAAAGAAAGAAAAAAAAACCACCTCAACTTTAATTCCAAGTCTACCCTCTAGTGAACAATTGTAGTAAAAGGTTTGGCAGATGAGTGAGAAAGACGCAATCACGGTTTGGTAATTACGGCTACCTGAAGCGCCCGAAATATGCCTCCACTCCAACAGAGGAGTGGGGGGAAATACAACCACCTTGCCAACGATATGCAAAATCGGGGTGGGAAAAAAAATCAGCAGTGTTAAGGTTTTTGGGTTTATATTTTTTAAAAATGTAAGTCGTTCTTTGCCCAGCAGGCATCAAATTTTCCTCCACCGAAAACACTTTTAATTCGCTTCTGTCTTCTTCCTGGTTCTTATTTTCGCTTCGCGGGACCGGATGGGGAATGGCGAGAGGCGGCGCAATTAATTAGGGTGCCAAGAAAGGCTTCACGCTGTCCTCGTTTAATGACATCCAAACTTTTTTTAAAAATAAATAAATAAATAAATTTAAAAAGGCAAAGGATTAACGGCAACGTGAATGGCACGAGCCACAGTTGCCGGTTCTGCCGACAGCTTAATAAGGTTAGAAACGAAATCTCCTTTTTGGCATCAATCCCGAAATCCAATCTTTTGATTACCTGCGGTGGTGGAAAGGCTTCGGATTTAGAACAAAAAACATGACAATCTAAGTTGAAGGAAAGGTACATTTTGGACTCGGCTCTGAATTTCCTTCTGAAGCACCGGAATAACTGACAGGTGGATTAAGAGCTTTGGCATCGCAGGACTGACTACCTGTATAACAGCAGCAAAGAAATTATAAATCCGGAAGATTTCCATCAGCTGCGGAACAGTAGAGTGATTAAATTGCCATTAATCCAGCGGCACGGAGAGGCTCTTCCCGTTTCCCGTTAATCAAAATTCTTATTTTCTGCCAAATGAATTATACGGCAGGCCCGGACGCCATCTTTTGCACTGGATCTTCAGGCCCGCCACATTTACTACTGTGGGAAACTGGGAGGGGGGATTGCATGGAGCCAGGGTGATATGTAGTCCTAATAACATTCCTTTCTCTGAGAGTCAAGGACATCTTGCCCTGCACCTGGAGGGGTGTGACTGGGAGGCATCTCCAGTTGGGATGGTGCATTGATTAGACCATGTGATGGACATGTGGGTGCAGGGGGAAAGGGAGTTGGGTTTTCTTTTGGGTGGGGAAAACCTGGGAGCTTTCAGATTCGGGTTTAATCCTGGTTAATATAAAACTTGAGGTTCAGGATTAGGACAAAACAAACCCAAACTGAATTTCCGGCCCGTCTCGGAATATCTCACCTGTTGTGAATTGGCCCTTAAGTTTCTGAAAGACGGGATCCTGAGCTGTGGCCTGAGCCCTCCTGGCTAGGGATTCGGAAGCCGCGCTGGAAAACATGGTGGAGACATTGGAGACGTTCTCCAGGCCCACGCCGAAGGTGCTGACCAGCTTCTTGACAAAATTCAAGGTGTGGGGTGTGATCTTGGCATCGGAAACGGCCCCGCTCTTCTCAAAGGCCACCGAATAGCACTTGGCGAGGCCTTGCTGAAGTTGTCGGAGAACCTAAAGGTGGAACAGGTGAGAGAAAGACAAGAGAGAGAATAAGAGAGAGAGGGAGGGAGGGGGGGGAGAGAGAGAGAGAGTGAGAGATGCTGTTGGGGAGGCTGTTTTCGCCCTCCTAGAGGCTCAAGAAAAGCCTCTGGAGCCTGGGGAGGGCAAAAAGACCTCCCCCCAATAGTGCAGGAGGCCGACTAGGCCACACCCACCATGGCCACGCCCACCCAGCAACCTTGCTAAAAAAATGTAATAGTCTTTATTAAATATTTATAATAAAATTAACACACAAAATATGAGCCTGAGTAACGTAGGGGGCCAATGCCTCCTACTAAAGGCAGCAATTAACATCCAGCTGCCTGTAATTCTGCGAGTTCAATCCTAGCCAGGCTCAAGGTCAACTCAGCCTTCCATCCTTTCTAAGGTGGGTCAATTGAGGACCCAGTTTGTGGGGAAAATAAGCTGACTTTGTATAAAATATACAGAAGTATGAAGGCTATTGCTTAACGCATTGTAAGGCGCCCTGAGTCTCCGGAGAAGGGCGGCATATAAATCAAATTAAAAAATAATAATAATAATGGTTGAAAAGCAATATAGGAAACGAAACATAAAAACACCTAAACACGTCCCAAGCAACAAATAGAACTAACCGAGAGTTAAACTCACTCTCCAATTTGTATTACCTAATATCATCCTAATCAAACATTTCAATGCAATTTTTATTAGGTACAAAACAATTGGTCTCTTTTTATCAAAGTTGTAAATAGTTATAAAGCCTAGTAAATGTCTGGTTAGTCTAATTCGACCATCTTATCACCCTTCTCCTAAGTTTAACCTTTTTTTGAAGGGTAGCGGCCCCTTGCTACAATTTTGGAAGCCCACCGCTGCCACCGACCGATGGAACGGGCGGCCTACCTCCTCGTGCCAGTTTTCCCGGAACCAGACCATCTGATCCACGATCCCTTCCAGAGACGAGAGGAGCGTCGGGTGCAACTCCCGCTGCATGTGCATGATACGGCTGCATCGCCACATCGGGGCCGTCGCTCGGATCGGCCCGGGATCCGACGCAGAATGAGACTGGCTTCCGACGGAACTCGGCTGCTGCTGTCCGGAATCTTTGGTTTAGGATTGGGGCGGGGGGGGAGAAGATGGGAAGGAGGAGGTGTCAGCCCTTCAAAGTAGATCAAGTTGGGAAAGCCATACAACAGAAACATCTAGAACTCTAACTCAATGTATTTATAGGGTGTAGTAACAGAAGACGGGGGAACATGCCTAGTGTCAGGTTTCGAGGTCGTCTCAAATAAATTGCATTTCAAACAAAGTCTTTGATGAAAATCATTTATTAAGCACGACATTCTAACTCTGACTCCATCGTAGCCAACACTGACTTCCTGACCCAAAACCCTCCCTTTCCTTTCCCCACTCCTCTGCACTCATTGGCCATCTTCCAAGTCACTCTGCCCCTAATCTACTGCTCCAGCTCAAAGGAATTTCCCCCCTCCCATCCCATCTCCTAGGGGATATTATCTCCAGGGAAAATAAGTAGGTGAAAAGTCAAACGTCCCTTTCCAGACGCCTCCGCTTCTCCTTATGTCAGCACTAGTGTCAATGCAGCTTGAAGTGCTGACACCTAGTACTTAAGATGCTTAAGTTCGAGACCCAAGGGCTAGCACTGATGATGTTACCTAGTTTGGTAATGAAAGGTCTGCGAGAAAAGCACCAAGCTCAGAGAGCACCAAGGACCCCACAGTATTCCTCCTTCTTCTCCTCCTCCCACAAACTCCACTCCCTTCCAGCACTGATCATGTTACCTAGTTTGGTCATGAAATGTCGTCAAGAAAACAACCAAGCTCAGAGAGCAATAAGGATCCCTCAGTCCTTTTCCTCCTCCTCCTCCTCCTCCTCCCCCCCACCCCCAGTGCTGATGATGCTACCTAGTTTGGTAATGAAACGACTCCCAGAAAGCAACCAAGCTCAGACAGCACCAAGGACCACATAGTCTTCTTTCTCCTACTCCATCTCCTCCTTCCCCATCTCCTCCTCCTCCTCCTCCCACAAACCCCACTCCCTTCTAGCACTGATGATACCACCTAGTTTGGTCATGAATGATCTGCAAAGAAAACAACCAAGCTCAGAGAGCACCGAACACAACCCTGACTGCAGCTGCAAATTTTAAGAACAGCTCAATTCCATCTGTTAGGGTGTGTGTGCAAGTGCTTTTGCAACAAGCAGAGCAAAAACACACAGGGAAGGAGAGTAACGTGCAGCTCGGGTGAAAAATAGTTTATATACAAAGTGATAAACAGTCTCGGTTTAGTTAAATCAGTCCAGGGTCATAACCAGTAATATCAGTCCAGCAATACTATCTTCTCTTACTAAAGTAAACAGACTTCAGTAAGCTTTTGGTATACAGTACCAGATAACGTGGAGTCCAATAACAACCCAGGCCAACGCCTCCACGGGTTATCTAACAATCAAAGTAGTACACAGCACAACAGAGAAAACAGCAAGAATCAGCACGAAGAAAGAACGCTTCTCTGTGCTGCTATTTAAACACTATAGCCTAATTACATGGTTCAGCAAGCCCTGATAACATGGCTCAGTTGTTCTTAAAGGAACAGATATATTGCCTGACCAACAAGTTAGGATTAAGCTACAAGCTACAACCTAACACCATCCGTCGTCGAAAAAATAATGAAAACAGCAATTCAGTGAGGTTCGACGAAGACCGTCTAATCCCGTTCTTTGATTAGTCAAGAAGGCTGAGGAAGGATCTGGCCATCTTCTCCAGCCCAAAGCCACTCGGTTTTCCCTGACCTAACAACCATGTTGTTGTTAGCCTCGCGATCTTCCCCGCTTACCACTTTTGTAGCGCTCCCGTTGTTCTATCTTCAAGGTCAAATAGAGAGTCCGGATGGGGAAGTAAACCGCTTGAGGGTAGACACGTCCAACCTACGGCGTGAAAAACAAAAAACGAAGCGGGCGTTAAAATTCAACGGCCGTCTCCGAAGTGCTGTGATACGGCGATCTGCCCGCGCATTCACGTCTAGCTTTTTGACTCCGTGAAATCAATTAATAATGATTTATATAGAGGAGAGAGAGAGAGAGAGAGAGAGAGAGAGAGAGAGAGAGGAAGGGAGGGAGGGGATGTCGGAAAAGCTAGGTTTGTCTCGAAACCAAAAAGTTCGCGGGACGATTGTGGAGAGGATATTATACAAATCTGAAATCTGACCGGCCTTCCTCTCACCACAGAGAGCTTGCACAAGCTTTGAAGGGGAATCTACCCGAAAAAGAGTCCATCCGGAGTATAAATTTGGAGCCATTTTTGGATCCATTGAAGTCTGGGTGTTTCCCCTTCCCCAGAAATGTTCCATTGCCCCACAATAATTCAGGGCATGCTGTGTAACAGCCAAAAAATCTCATAGGTGGGCCAATCTTAATGATTTTGGCAAAGATTACTGTATAGTAAGGGGACGCGGTGGCTGGCTCAGTGGCTAAGACACTGAGTTTGTCGATCAAAAAGGTTGGCAGTTCAGCGGTTCAAATTCCTAGTGCCCGCGTAACTGTGTCCCGTTACTTGTCCCAGCTTCTGCCAACCTAGCAGTTCGAAAGCACATTAAAAAAAATCTAAGTAGAAAAATAGGGACCATCTTTGGTGGGAAGGTAAGAGCATTCCGTGCGCCTTTGGCATTGAGTCATGCCGGCCACATGACCACGGAGACGTCTTCGGACAGCGCTGGCTCTTTGGCTTTGAAAAGGAGATCGAGCACCGCCCCCTAGAGTCAGGAACGACTAGCACGCATGTGCCACAGGGGAATCTTTACCTTTAACCATTCAAGAATGCTACCCATTCAATGACGCCTCTTCTTGCCTTTCTCCACCTCCGTACCTGGCTAATGAGGGTTCAAGAGGAGTTTTCCTTCTGATCCAACCAAACAGGTTAAGAGCTGTGGGATCCAAGCCAGCCACTGGATGGGTGGGACACCGATGCAATACTTGTCCACGGCATCGGCCAGCGTATTCTTGTCGTCATCAAAGCTCAGGAGGCCAAAGAACCTAGAATCACAGAAGCAGAAGAGATCTTAGAGCGTTTCTAGTCCAACCCCTTGATCAAGGTAGGGAGAGCTCCTATCCCGGACAAATGGATTTCCAACCTTTTCTCCCAAACCTCTAGTGATGAAGCACCCCTGCAACTCTGGGACTGAAGCAAATCGCAAAATAAGGAAGTAAAGAGTGTCTGCAGTATATTGCAGGCTAACTCTGCCCAGTGCCCAGGAGTTTGATCCTGACCGGCTCAAAGTTGACTCATCCTTCCATCCTTCCGAGGTGCGCAAAATGAAGAGACAGATTGTTGGGGGCAAGAGGCTGACTCTGTAAACCATTTAGAGAAGGGCTGTAAAAGCACTGTGAAGTGGTATATTAAATCTGGTATAGCTTGGGAAGGGAGAGGGAGGGAGGGAGGGAGGGAGGGAGGGAGGAAGGAAGGAAGGAAGGAAGGAAGGAAGGCACGGAGGCAGGCATACTGGTGCAATTATTACAATGCAGTGTTGCAGGCTATCTCTGCCCACTGCCAGGAGTTCAATGCTGACCAGGTCAAGGTTGACTCAGCCTTCCCATCCTTCCGAGGTGTTTAAAATGAGGAGCCAAATTGTTTGGGGTCAATATGCTGGCGCTGTAAACCGCTTAAAGAGGGCTGTAAAAGCACTGTGAAGCAGCAGCTAAGTCTGCTATAGCTTGGGAAGGATAGGAAGGAAGGAAGGAAGGAAGGAAGGAAGGAAGGAAAGGAAGGAAGGAAGGAAGGAAGGAAGGAAGGAAGGAAGGAAGGAAGGAGGGAGGGAGGGAGGGAGGGAGAGGGAAGGAGGGAGGGAGGGGAGGGAGGGAGGGAGGGAAGGAAGGCATAGTGGTGAACTTGTTACAATGCAGCATTGCAGGCTAACTTTTTGCAACTAATTGGGACTCAGCTGTGAATGAACGTAATTCATAAGCTGTTGCAATAAAAGAGGTTTTGGGGACAACTCTTGTGTTTTAATGACACAAGAAGCCTAGGTCACAACAACAGCCACCTCCCTTAGCACTGGAAAGTCGTCTCTCTCCAATTGTGGTCGTAAGCCGACTGTAGCTGTTAAAATCAAGTCAACCAAGCTAAGAGGATCATGTGGGAATCTCTCCTTCAAGGCCCGTTTCTTCTCCAAAAAAAAAAAAAAAGACTCACCTTTGCTAAATACTTCCTGGATTTGCTCTCGTTCTCTGGTGCCGGCAGGCGTGGAGGTAACAAGTCAGCGCGGAGGACCCCGAGGGTGCAGCTGGCGCTCCTTGACAAAGATGTTTTCCAGGTAATCCCCCCACATGGCCCAAGCCTTCACCAACACATCGTGCATCTGCACGGCTGCCGAGAATGCCTTGTTGGCTTCTTCAGACCTGGGGGAAATCACGGAGGGGGAAAGTTATTTGCTGCGCATTAAGCCAACGACACAGAGAAGACAAGGATGGAACCGGCCAGTTCAAATAGCGGAACAAACCGTCGTTACGTTTCCCAGGCTTGAAAATGAACAAAACGACAGAGGGGGGGAAAAACCCACTAGTTCCCACATCCTGCTGTCTCTGGAATAGAATAGAATAGAATAGAATAGAATAGAATAGAATAGAATAGAATAGAATAGAATAGAATAGAATAGAATAGAATAGAATAGAATAGAATAATAGAATAGAATAGAATAGAATAGAATAGAATAGAATAGAATAAGAATAGAATAGAATAGAATAGAATAGAATAGAATAGAAATAGAATAGAAATAGAATAGAATAGAATATTGGAATAAGAGTAGAGTAGAATAGAATAGAATATAGGGAAGGGAAGGGAAGTAGAAGGGAAGGGAATTGGAAGGGGAAGGTGGAAGGGGAAGGGGAAGGGGAAGGGGAAGGGGAAGGGGAAGGGGAAGGGAAGGGAAGGGCAAGGGAAGGGAAGGGAAGGAGAGAGAAGAGAAGAGAAGAGAAGAGAAGAGAAGAGAAGAGAAGAGAAGAGAAGAGAAGAGAAGAGAAGAGAGAGAAGAGAAGAGAAGAGAAAATATGGAGTGGAGGGGAAGGGGAGGGGAGGGGGAGGGGAGGGGAGGGAGAGGGGAAGGGAAGGGAAGGGAAGGGAAGGGAAGGGAAGGGAAGGGAGGGAAGGGAAGGGGAAGGGAAAGGGAAGGAAGGGAACAGAACAGAACAGAACAGAACAGAACAGAATTGTTTGGCCAAGAAGTGATTAGACACACAAGGAATTTGTCTCCCATGGAAAAAGAAAAAAAAAGCGGATGTGACTGGCTGAAAACACATCACCAAATGCAAAATAGCCCTGTCAAATAGACTTATTAAAGTGCTAATTAGGCCTCGATATTAACTCAGTTCGTCTTCTTCGTCTTCTCCTTTCCGGCTAACGGGCTTTCAAGCATCCCAGACTCTTGCAAAGCCCGTTGCAACTTATTCCCAAACAAAGCCGATAAATGGCTGGCCGTATTTCTCCTTTTGACGGCTCAACCACTGGATTTGTCTTGGAGCTGCCGCTGCTTGCTCCTGCCTTCCGTTTCTGCCTCCCGTCTGGCCGTTTTCGATCACCAGCACTTTAATCCCCCCCCCCCCCCCCCCCGAGTCTCCAGTGCTGAGCAGCTTGCAAAACTGAGTGAGCCTTCTCTCTGAATAAACTCCGAATCCTGGTTCTTCCGCAGGCTAGCCAAAGATCACAACTCAATCTAGGTTTTAGCAAAACATCTTGACAGTATAAAATAGAAAAAAACCAGATCTCCAGTTCCCTGTATGTAGGTTTTTTTTTCTTTCCTTCCTTCCTTCCTTCCTTCCTTCCTTCCTTCCTTCCTTCCTTCCTTCCTTCCTTCCTTCTCTCTCTCTTTCTTTCAGTCTTCTATCACAGGTTAGCCAAGGATCACAACTCAATCTAGGTTTTAGCAAAAACATCTTGACAGTATAAAATAGAAAAAAACCAGATCTCCAGTTCCCTGTATGTAAGGTTCTTTTTCCTTCCTTCCTTCCTTCCTTCCTTCCTTCCTTCCTTCCTTCCTTCCTTCCTTCCTTCCTTCCTTCCCTTCCTTCCTTCTCTCTCTCTCTTTCTTTCAGTCTTCTTTCACAGGCTAGCCAAGGATCACAACTCAATCTAGGTTT
>CM076015.1:0-17116 GCA_038048745.1 Coluber constrictor foxii
GTTAACATAGCTTACCTTAAAGCATGGCACTGAAAATGCCAAGACGGTTATACCTGCTTAACACAAGGTCTTGGTCTTAAACCCCTTATTATTTATATCCCTAATTATACATGCAAGACTCACCCCTACAGTGAAACAGCCCACCAATTAACCTATGGAGCAGGTATCAGGCACCTTAGCCCACGACACCAAGCACAATAAGCCACACCCCCACGGGCCAGCAGCAGTAGTTAATATTAGGCCATAAGCGCAAGCTTGACCTAGCAAGGGATCCACCTAGGGCTGGTTAACCACCGTGCCAGCGACCGCGGTTACACGATAGGCCCAAAATAATATAAACGGCGTAAAACACGACTAAATTATAGTCTAACTATTAGAGCTAAAACTAAGCCAGGCTGTAAAAAGCCATAAGCCACAATAAAGCCCTAACAACAAACAAATTCCACTCGTGAAAGCCAGGACACAAACTAAGATTAGATACCTTACTATGCCTAGCCGTAACACAACAATCAAATTACCAATTGTTCGCCAAATAACTACGAGTAAAGACTTAAAATTTAAAAGACTTGACGGTACCTCATAACAACCTAGAGGAGCCTGTCAAATAACCGATACTCCACGATTAACCCAACCTCCCCTAGCCTTAACAGTCTATATACCGCCGTCGCCAGCCTACCTTGTGAAAGAAACAAAGTGAGCTAAATAGCCACCACACTAACACGACAGGTCGAGGTGTAACTTATGGGAAGGACCATGATGGGCTACATTTTCTAAAACAGAAAACACGAATAAACTATGAAATAAGAAACTGAAGGCGGATTTAGCAGTAAACTAAGAACAAAATACCTAGTCGAAACCAATGCAATGAGGTGCGTACACACCGCCCGTCATCCCTGTCAACTAAACAACAAAATTCATAAACACAAATACTACCCAAAACAGGGCAAGTCGTAACATGGTAAGCGTACTGGAAAGTGCGCTTAGAAACAAAAAGTAGCTTACAATAAAGCACTCGACTTACACTCGAACGACATTAAAATAATCTTTTTGAGCTAATACCAAACTACTACAAATATACTATTCTAACCTAAACAAAACATTTGACAAACCAAGTAGATGTGATCGAACAGTAAACTTACACACTAGTACCGCAAGGGAAACATTCAAGCAACAAAAAGCAAAGATTAAACCTTGTACCTTTCGCATCATGGTCTAGCAAGAAACCAAAGACAAGAAGAATCATAGCCTCCTCCCCGAAACCAGATGAGCTACTTTATAGAGCAGCCTAATGGGCACACCCTTCTCTGTAGCAAAAGAGTGGGAAGACTTAAAAGTAGATGTGAAACGCTTACCGAATCTGGAGATAGCTGGCTACCCAACAAAAGAATATAAGTTCAACCTTAGACCAAAACAATAACAATTTATAATCTAAGGATAATCAATAGGGGTACAGCCCTATTGAAACAGGATACAACCTGAATTTGAGAGGAATTTAAACTTACACCCCAGTAGGCCTTAAAGCAGCCACCTAATAAAATATCGTTAAAGAATTCTACTTACAATCCCAAAAATAACAAAAAACTCCAAACTAACTAAAGGTAGACCCATAATCATGGGTATTATTATGCTAGAACTAATAATAAGACAACCTCTCTTTATGCACCTATCCGCTAGAACGGATAAACCACTAGCCATCAACAGACCAAAATAGGAACAAACTAAACCAATACACACCCCCAAACAAACTGTGAACCCAACACAGGAGCATCAAAAAGAAAGATTAAATATTATAAAAGGAACTCGGCAAACACAAACCCCAACTGTTTAACAAAAACATAACCTTTAGCCAAACAAATATTAAAGGCAACGCCTGCCCAGTGAACAATTAAACGGCCGCGGTACCCTAACCGTGCAAAGGTAGCGTAATCATTTGTCTACTAATTATAGACCTGTATGAAAGGCAAAATGAGGGTTTAGCTGTCTCTTATAATAAATCAATTAAACTGATCTCCTAGTACAAAAGCTAGGATTCCAACATAAGACCAGAAGACCCTGTGAAGCTTAAACTAAACTATTAAAACATATAATAGCTACTTTCGGTTGGGGCGACCTTGGAAAAAAAAAGAACTTCCAAACACAATGACTTAAACCATACTAACAGGCCAACAAGCCACTAAAAGACCCAGTAAAACTGATAAATGAACCAAGTTACTCCAGGGATAACAGCGCAATCTTCTTCAAGAGCCCATATCAAAAAGAAGGTTTACGACCTCGATGTTGGATCAGGACATCCTAATGGTGCAGCCGCTATTAAGGGTTCGTTTGTTCAACGATTAACAGTCCTACGTGATCTGAGTTCAGACCGGAGCAATCCAGGTCGGTTTCTATCTATGAACATGTTTTATCCAGTACGAAAGGACCGATAAGACAAAGCCAATACTACAAGCACGCTTTAATAAAGATATTTCACAACATCACCATAAAAACCCATAAACCAAGACAAGGTTATTAAGGACCACCCTTAATATATTCCTACAATCCTACTAAACATTATCAACTCACTACTTTATATCCTATCGATCCTCATAGCTGTAGCATTCCTTACCTTACTAGAACGAAAACTCTTAGGGTATATGCAACACCGCAAAGGGCCAAATCTAGTAGGCCCTATAGGTCTACTACAACCAATTGCAGACGGCCTAAAACTAATCACAAAAGAAGCAACAAAACCCACCATATCCTCACCAATTTTATTCACCATCTCACCAATCCTAGCGCTAACTCTAGCACTAACATCCTGAGCACCAATACCAATACCATCAACCATAACTAACATAAACCTGGGCCTACTATTTATCATAGCAATATCAGGTATATTCACTTACACTGTCCTATGATCAGGGTGATCATCTAATTCAAAATACCCACTAATAGGAGCTATACGAGCTGTAGCACAAATCATCTCATACGAGGTTACCCTAGGGCTAATTATCATCTCAATAGCCACTCTATCCGGAGGATACTCATTAATAACCTTTATAGAAACACAAGAACACATATGACTTCTACTACCAACATGACCACTAGCTATAATATGATTCACATCCACCCTCGCCGAAACCAACCGATCCCCATTTGACTTAACAGAAGGAGAATCCGAACTAGTATCCGGATTTAATGTTGAATTCTCAGCCGGACCATTCGCACTACTATTCCTAGCAGAATACACCAATATTCTCCTAATAAACACCCTATCAGCTACAATATTCCTAAATCCTGGAACAACAGATCCACAACTATTTACTATTAACCTAATGATCAAAACAATAGCACTAACCATCACATTCCTATGAATCCGAGCCTCATATCCACGATTCCGATATGACCAACTAATACACCTACTATGAAAACAGTACCTCCCACTAACTCTAGCAATATACTTACTTAATACCTCTACTACCACAGCACTATGTGGTACCCCACCACAATGGAGACGTGCCCGAGCTTAAGGACTACCTTGATAGAGTAGACACGGGGACAACAAACCCCCATCTCCCAAAAAATAACTCTCCTAGGACCCCCCCCCTACCCCCCCCCAAACATTTTAACCCGACTCCGCCTATAATGTACCCCTTAGGATGTTTATCTTTATTTCACTATGTATAATTATACATTAATGATCTGCCTCACGCCTAATAAGCGGGAATTATACTATAATTATTTGTATAAAAAAGTGGTATATTACATAAAATTTACCCCCTCATTTCTCAAACGTTCCATGTTTTCTTCGGCTATCCATTCTTAGTAACCATGACTATCCTGTTCCTAATGGTGTCCCTTGGTTTAACCCAGCCCGTGAAACCCTCTATCCTTCCATTGAATGCATACAGTCCCGCTTCTCACGTCCATATATTGTAACTCCTCCCAGAATGTTCTTTCCAAGGCCGCTGGTTACACCTTCAAGATCATCTCAATGGTCCGGAACCACCCCGCCCTACTTGCTCTTTCCAAGGCCTTTGGTCGCACCCTTTATATTGGTACATATCACCTCATGTTCTTATCAGCTATGCCTGTTCCACCCCTGGTTGTCCTTTTTATCTCTACCTTTCACCTGACACCCATATATGCTCGTTACCGTTCCCCTCACCGGGGTAGACCATCTAGTCCGGGTGGAGCTATATTCTTGGTCTGGCATATTCCCTCCCACGTGGATATACTTTCCATGTTTTCTTAGACATATTTTTTCCTTGACTATAAAATTTCATTATTCCATTATTATAAATTTCCCGCAGTAAATAATTTCTCAACACCTTATTTTTTAAAAATGAAGAAAAAAAAATACAGCAAACTATAATATTTCAACGACCCAAAACTCTATACTACCAACCCCACCAAAAAATTCACGCCCCACAAAAACACTCACTATAAAAATTACCAACACAATTTTTAGAACCCATAATTTAACTTTTTTTTCCAGAGAGAAATTTCAAATGCCAAAATACCCCCCCTTCAAAAATAGTCATTTTGAGGTTACTTTTAAAAATGCCCTGAATTTTTATATAATTAAGGTAGCAAAGCCCGGCCATGCAAAAGGCTTAAAACCTCTATACAGATGTTCAAATCATCTCCTTAATAACTAGAAAGTCAAGACTCGAACTTGAACCAGAAAGCCCAAAACTTTCAATACTACCAATATACTACCTTCTACAGTAGGGTCAGCTAAAAAAGCTATCGGGCCCATACCCCGAAAATGCCAAGACGGCCCCTACTAATTAACCCAATATCCTGACTAATTATCACAACAAGCATTACACTAAGCACCATCATAATCACATCAGCAACACACTGACTTATAACCTGAGCCTGCCTAGAAATCAACACCATCTCTATAATTCCTGTTATCTCAAAACCAAATCACCCACGAGCAACAGAAGCAGCAACAAAATACTTCCTTTCCCAAACTATAGCCTCCACAGCCCTACTATTTGCAGCCACAACAAACGCACTAAAAACCGCAAACTGAGAAACCCACCTCACAACAGAACAAACAGCAACAATAATCATTACCCTAGCCTTAATAATAAAAATAGCAGCAGCACCATTCCACTTTTGACTTCCAGACGTCTCACAGGGCACTACCACCCTAACAACCCTAACCATCTTAACATGACAAAAAATTGCCCCATTAACAATTCTATTAACAATCCACAACAAAACAAACATCACACTAACACTACTATCAGCAATCCTATCTATTATAATTGGAGGACTTGGAAGCCTAAACCAAACTCAACTACGAAAACTCATAGCATTTTCATCAATTGCTCACACAGGATGAATCATAGCCACAATTACAATAGCACCTAACATCTCTATACTAACCTTTATTATATATACCCTATCAACTATCCCAATATTTTTACTAATAAACCTAACAACCACAGCAACCATTAAAGATATTGGGACTATATGAACCAACTCCCCATACACCATAATAATTATATCAATAACTATACTATCTTTAGGCGGACTACCGCCTCTTTCAGGGTTTATACCAAAATGATTAATCCTAAACAACATAACCTATTTACATATAATCACAGAAGCCACCCTAATAGCTTTAACCTCCCTCCTGAGCCTATACGCATACATACGACTAGTATACATATCATCAATAACCCTCCCACCACAAACCTCTATAATATCATTAAAATGACGAACCACAAACAAAAAACACCCAATAACGACCTCTATAACAACAATACTAACAACCTCATTACTACCAATAACCCCAAACATATAGAAACTTAAGTTATACCAAACTAGGAACCTTCAAAGTTCCAAAAAAAGACCCCTTTAGTTTCTGCTTAGAACTTGCAGAAACACTACATCTCCTGCTTGCAAAGCAGATATTTTATTTAAACTAAAGCCCTAAACTAGCGGGCCTTGATCCCACAAAAACTAGTTAACAGCTAGCTGTCCAAACCGGCGGACTTTAGTCTAGCTTCTCCGTTTTTGAGCGGGGGGAAAAAACGGAGAAACCCGGGGCAGATGCCGACTTCAGATTTGCAGTCTGACATGTTATCACACTTCCAGGTTGGCAGCAAGGAATATCCTATGTATAATTTTACAGATTACCGCTTTAATCAGCCATACTACCTGTGTTTATTACCCGTTGACTATTCTCAACAAACCACAAAGACATCGGAACCCTATACCTTCTATTTGGTGCATGATCCGGCCTGGTTGGAGCCTGCCTAAGCATCTTGATACGAATAGAATTAACCCAACCAGGATCTCTCCTAGGTAGTGATCAAATCTTTAATGTCCTAGTCACAGCCCACGCATTCATCATAATTTTCTTCATAGTAATACCCATCATAATCGGAGGATTTGGTAACTGATTAATTCCACTAATAATTGGAGCCCCAGATATAGCCTTCCCACGAATAAATAATATAAGCTTCTGATTACTACCACCAGCCCTCCTCCTCCTCCTCTCTTCTTCCTATGTTGAAGCCGGCGCTGGAACAGGATGAACCGTTTACCCCCCACTATCTGGAAATTTAGTCCACTCTGGCCCATCGGTAGACCTAGCAATCTTTTCGCTACATCTAGCAGGCGCCTCGTCCATCCTGGGGGCAATCAACTTCATTACAACATGCATCAACATAAAACCAAAATCAATACCAATATTCAATATCCCACTATTCGTCTGATCAGTACTAATTACCGCCATTATACTTCTTCTAGCCCTACCAGTACTAGCAGCAGCAATTACAATACTATTAACAGACCGAAATATCAACACCTCATTCTTCGACCCCTGTGGGGGAGGGGACCCTGTACTATTTCAACATCTATTTTGATTCTTTGGTCACCCAGAAGTATATATCCTAATCCTACCGGGATTTGGTATCGTGTCAAGTATTATCACATTCTATACAGGAAAAAAGAACACATTTGGGTACACTAGCATAATCTGAGCAATAATATCCATTGCTATCCTAGGGTTCGTTGTATGAGCCCATCACATATTCACTGTAGGCCTAGACATTGACAGCCGAGCCTACTTCACAGCAGCAACAATAATTATCGCCATTCCAACAGGCATTAAAGTATTTGGTTGACTAGCCACTCTAACCGGAGGACAAATTAAGTGACAAACTCCAATTTACTGAGCTCTTGGTTTCATTTTCCTATTCACCGTTGGTGGAATAACCGGAATTATCCTAGCAAACTCATCACTTGACATTGTGCTACACGATACTTACTATGTAGTAGCACACTTCCACTACGTCTTATCAATAGGGGCAGTATTTGCCATCATGGGCGGACTCACCCACTGATTTCCACTGTTCACAGGCTACACTTTGAATCAAACTCTAACCAAAACCCAATTCTGAGTAATATTTACAGGAGTAAATATAACATTCTTTCCACAACACTTCTTAGGTCTTTCCGGGATACCACGACGATACTCAGACTTCCCAGATGCCTTCACCCTATGAAACACAATATCATCAATTGGGTCTACCATCTCCATAGTAGCAGTACTAATATCTTTATTTATTGTCTGAGAAGCATTAACATGCAAACGTGAAATTCAAATACCTTTAGGAAAAAAAACCCATGTAGAATGATTCTTTGGATCACCACCACCTTATCACACACACACAGAACCCACATTCATATTAAACAACACATACGCCCCAATCCGAAACCTCATCTCATATATAGAATGACCTTGACCCGAGAAAAGACAGAGTTAATCTGCCATCTGTTAATTTCAAGTTAACCGCATATTTATGCTTTCTTCCCGAAGACCTAGTAAACATATTACATGGCTTTGTCATAGCCAAATCACAGCCCCTGTGGTCCTCAATGCCATACGCAGGTCAACTATCACTACAAGAAGCCGCAGGTCCAACAATAGAAGAAGTAGTTTTCTTACACGATCATGTATTACTACTCACCTGCCTAATAACCCTAGTAATCACCATATTTACTCTAACTGCAACTACAACATCACTCACTCACAACGACCCAACAGAAGAAGTAGAACAACTAGAAGCAGCCTGAACAGCTGCCCCAATTATAATCCTAATCTTGACAGCCCTACCATCAGTCCGATCCCTATACTTAATAGAAGAAGTATTTAATCCCCACCTCACCATCAAAGCAACAGGACACCAATGATATTGAAACTACGAATATTCAGACGAAGTACAAATCTCATTTGACTCTTATATAATTCAAACAAAAGACTTACAAAACGGATCTCCGCGACTACTTGAAGTAGATCACCGTATAATTATACCAGCAGGACTTCAAACACGTGTTGTAGTAACTGCAGAAGATGTACTCCACTCATGAACAATCCCATCCCTAGGAGTAAAAGTAGATGCAGTTCCTGGACGACTAAACCAACTTCCATTAGCCACTTCCCGAGTTGGAGTTTTCTACGGCCAATGCTCAGAAATCTGCGGAGCAAACCACAGTTTTATACCAATCGCAGTAGAAGCAATCCCACTTCATCACTTTGAACAATGACTAACCTCAGAGCAATCACTGAGAAGCTTTTATAGCGTTAGCCTTTTAAGTTGAAGAAGAAATATACTTTCCTTAGTGACGTGCCCCAACTAGATACAATTTTTATCATAATAATCTACATGTGAACCTGATTTATACTTCACTTAATAATACAAAAAATCAAAATCTTCATAATAACAAACCCAACAACCCAAACAATACCCAAAAAACCAACCCCAACCCTACAATGACTATAAACATATTTGAACAATTTATAAGCCCAGAACTTCTATTGATCCCAACAGCCCCCCTATCAATAATAATCCCAGTCCTAATAATTCACCATAAACCCAAACTTTTAGGAAACCGAATAACAACAGCTATTACCCTAATACTAAAAACTATTATAACCAATATAACTAACCAACTATCCCTAGACGGACAAAAATGATGTAAAATCCTAACAAGCTTGCTTGCCATAATCCTAATATCAAACTTACTAGGATTACTACCATACACCTTTACAACAACCTCACAACTATCAATAAATATAGCAATAGCTATTCCGCTTTGAATAGCCACTATCATCACAGGAATAACAAATAAACCATCAATCACACTTGCCCACATACTTCCAGAAGGGTCCCCAACCCCACTAATCCCATTTATAATCATTATCGAAACAATTAGCCTATTAATACGCCCATTAGCCCTAGGAGTACGACTCACAGCTAACATTACAGCTGGACACCTACTAATAACCATAGTAAGCACAGCCACACTTAACTTTATTAGCACACAAGTTACCTTAAGCATTATAACACTAATCTTACTATTTTTACTCTCCATTTTAGAACTAGCAGTAGCCTGCATCCAGGCCTATGTATTTGTTCTTCTAGTTATCCTATACCTTCAAGAAAACACGTAATGACCCACCAACTTCACCAATACCACTTAGTAGACCCCAGCCCATGACCACTAACAGGAGCCATAGGCTCCCTTCTGCTAGCCTCAGGACTAGCAATCTGGTTTCACACCTCATCCACCACAGTAATAAAAATAGGATTATTAACTCTATTACTCACCATAATCCAGTGATGACGAGACGTTATCCGAGAAAGCACTTTTCAAGGACACCACACAAAAGGCGTCCAAAAAAACATACGATATGGTATAATCCTTTTCATCACATCTGAAGTATTCTTCTTTCTTGGCTTTTTCTGAGCATTATACCACGTAAGCTTAGTCCCCACCCCAGAACTAGGGGCAGAATGACCCCCAACAGGAATCACTCCGCTCGATCCAACAGAAGTTCCACTACTAAACACAGCAGTCCTACTCTCATCAGGAGCAACTATTACATGATCACATCACACAATAATAAGCGGAAATAAAAAAGAAGCAACCTACGCACTATTACTAACTATTATCTTAGGCATTTACTTTACAGCCTTACAAGCATCAGAATATATAGAAACCCCATTCACTATCTCAGACAGTGTTTACGGATCACTATTCTTCGTAGCTACGGGATTCCACGGACTTCACGTCATAATCGGAACCTCGTTTTTAATAATCTGCATAATACGCCTTATTAAACACCACTTTACAATCACCCACCACTTCGGATATGAAGCGGCAATCTGATACTGACACTTCGTCGACATTGTTTGATTGTTCTTATACATCTCAGTTTACTGATGAGGATCATATTTCTTTAGTATAGCAGTACAAATGCCTTCCAAGCATTAAGCCCCTCCCGGGAAGGAATAATCAACCTAGCCACCCTCATCACTCTAGCCATAATTACATCAGCAGCCCTTTACATCATTAACATCCACATTATTAAAAAACCTGACATCAATAAGCTATCACCCTATGAATGTGGCTTTGACCCCCTAGGAAACGCCCGAACCCCAATTTCAATCCAATTCTTTCTAGTAGCCATCCTATTCATCTTATTTGACCTAGAAATCGTCCTACTACTACCAACCCCGTGAAGCATAAACACTAACCCCCCAAGTACAACCTTTATTCTAATCACCCTTCTACTCACAATCCTTACACTAGGATTACTATATGAATGACTTCAAGGAGGCCTAGAATGAACAGAATGCTGTGATAGTCTAATAGATATTTGATTTCGACTCAAAAGAACTTATCCAATAAGTCGCAGTAATGGAACTAATTAAAACCACCCTATACATAACTTTTATAATTACTATTATTACTCTATCCCTTCAACATAAACACCTTATAATAGCCCTAATATGCGTAGAAACAATAATACTTATTATATTTACAATACTAGTAATATTCACCTCTACCTCATTAACTATATCACAAATTCCCATACCAATTATTCTACTAACAATTTCAGTATGTGGGGCAGCCGTTGGATTAAGTCTAGTAGTTGCAATTACACGAACCCACGGCAATGACTTCCTAAAAAACCTAAACCTATTATAATGATAAAAATTACCCTTACAACTTTTATACTAATCCCAATAATCTTAATATTAAAACCAAAAATACTCTACCAAACAACAACCTCATACTCATTTATAATCGCTATACTTAGCCTTAGCCTATTAGAGCCCAACTCCAACACACACCTACACTTAGATACGACATCAGCTCCGCTATTATCTCTATCGTACTGACTACTTCCACTAACAATCATAGCAGGACAATATACAATAACCAAAGAACCACTACAACGACAACGAATACTATTAACAACCCTAACACTCCTACAATTATTCATCTCACTCACATTCATAGCCTCTAACCTCACCTTAATGTACATCATATTTGAAGCAACCCTAATCCCCACCCTCATCATTATCACACGATGAGGACAACAAACTGAACGTCTGACCGCAGGAACATACTTCATACTATATACACTAACAACCTCTATACCACTACTAATCGCAACACTATTCCTCAATAACCTTACCAACACCCCAACTATATTTATACAAATAATACAAGAAATAAGCCCCAAGACAGAACTAATACTATGAGTAGCCTGTCTTGGGGCTTTTTTAGCAAAAATACCCATCTACGGACTACACCTATGACTACCAAAAGCTCATGTAGAAGCCCCAATCGCAGGCTCAATAGTACTAGCCGCAATCCTATTAAAACTTGGAGGATATGGAATAATTCGAATAATACAAATCCTACCAACAATAAAAACGGATTTATTCCTTCCATTTATTGTACTCGCCCTATGAGGAGCAACACTAGCTAACCTAACCTGCCTTCAACAAACTGACCTAAAATCCCTCATTGCATACTCCTCTATCAGCCACATGGGCTTAGTGATTGCGGCAATCATAATTCAAACACAATGAAGCGTTTCAGGAGCTATAGCCCTAATAATCGCCCACGGATTTACCTCATCAGCACTATTCTGCCTAGCTAACACAACCTATGAACGAACCAATACCCGTATTTTAATCCTCACACGAGGGTTCCACAACATCCTACCAATAATAACAGCTTGATGGTTATTAACAAACCTAATAAATATTGCTATTCCCCCAAGCATAAACTTCACAGGAGAATTAATAATCGCATCCTCACTCTTTAACTGATGTCCAACGACCATTATCATATTTGGACTATCAATACTCATCACAGCATCATACTCACTTCACATGTTTATCTCAACACAAATAGGATCACCTATATTAAATACAATAACACCCCCAACACACTCACGAGAACACCTTCTTATAACACTCCATATTATCCCTCTAATATTAATTTCATTAAAACCAGAACTAGTTATATAAAGTGCGCGTAATTTAAAAAAAATATCAAGCTGTGACCCTGAACATAGGATTTAATCCTCACGCACCAGAGGGTGTCACAAGATCTGCTAACTCTTTACCCTGGAAATAATCACCAGCTCCCTCTACCAAAGGATAATAGTATTCCACTGGTCTTAGGCACCAAAATTCTTGGTGCAAATCCAAGTGGTAGAAATGAAACTAATTACCCCCACAATTATCTTAACCATTTTACTCTCCCTAACTATAGCTACCATACGACCTAATAACACCAAAAACAACCTAATACTGCTCTTCTTAATTAGCTTAATCCCTGCCAACTACGCATTAAACAACAATGAACTTACACTCTCACTAACACCAATAATTATCCTACCAACAGAAAACATCAACATTTCCCTAACCTTAGACACCGCTTCTCTACTATTCATTCCCATCACCCTATTTATCACATGATCAATTACAGAATTCTCCTCATGATATATAGCCACAGACCCTCACATCAACAAATTCATTAAATACCTACTAATATTCTTAATCACAATACTCATAATTATCACAGCAAACAATATATACCAACTATTCATCGGGTGAGAAGGGGTTGGTATTATATCTTTTCTACTAATTGGATGGTGGTATGGACGACAAGATGCCAACACTGCCGCTCTCCAAGCCATTATCTATAACCGCATCGGAGACATCGGACTCATTATAACAACTGCCTGATTAATAACCTCATCATCAATCAACATGCAAGAACTCATAATCCAACACGAGACAGTCAACATTATTCCCATAATAGGACTCCTAGCAGCTGCCACTGGTAAATCTGCACAATTTGGCCTACACCCATGACTCCCGTCAGCAATAGAAGGCCCCACACCCGTCTCAGCCCTACTACACTCCAGCACTATAGTAGTAGCCGGAGTATTTTTATTAATCCGCCTACACCCAATCCTGTGCAATAACAAAATCATAATAACCTCTTGTTTAATACTAGGAGCAACAACAACTATATTCGCGGCCGCAGCCGCAACAACCCATCTCGACATTAAAAAAATTATTGCATTATCCACCACAAGCCAACTAGGACTAATAATAACAATAATCGGACTTAACCAACCTAACCTGGCCCTACTACACATAATTATCCACTCATTCTTCAAAGCCCTTCTATTCCTATGTTCAGGATCCTTCATCCACAATCTAAATAATGAACAAGACATCCGAATAATAGGCGGACTACTAAAAACTGCACCAATAACCTCATCATTCCTAACCATCGCTAACCTGTCACTTATAGGAACCCCATTCCTATCCGGATTTTACTCAAAAGATACAATCATTGAAACACTTACCAACTCACACACCAACTCATGAGCTATTATAATTACTGTAGTAGCAACAATTCTATCCGCATGCTATAGCACAAAAATCATAATAACTACAATAACAAAATACCCACGAACTCGACACAACACACACAAAGAAACAAAAACCATTATTAACCCATTAACTCGTCTAATAATTATATCAATCCTAGCCGGAACAATAATAAAAATCTCAACCTTACAAACCACAACAATAACCACTATACCAAAAACAATCAAACTCATAGCATTAACCGCCACTATACTAGGAATCATATTATCAATTGACCTCTCATACATAACCCAACACCTAAAACCAAAAAAATTCAACAAACACAACTTATTTTTTAATCAACTAGCATTCTTTAACATCCCACATCGATTTATCACCATAAACACACTAAAAATTAGCCAACAAACCTCTACAGAACTTATAGACCTATGAACCCTAGAAAACTGAGGACCAAAAGGCCTATCAAATACACTAATTCCACTAATTCACCTCTCAACACAACAAAAAAACATAATCAAAAACTACATGAGTATATTCACCATGACCTTAGTCTTACTTCTACTAATAATATATTCTAAAAGGCCGAAAACCCCCCAATCGAGACCAACTCAAAATAACTAAAATAGAAAATAATACAACTAACAACCCTCAAGAACACACAACTAAACCCATTCCACCCTCAAAATAAAAAACACTACCACCATTAACCTCCAAACACACTAAATCTTCTCAATTAGTATAAACCAGTAAACCCCCCACATCACCTAAAAACAACCACAAAAAAACAAACAATAAAACCATAAAAACAACAAAATACTTTACTAAACCAACCTTAGAAACACCACCTGAATCCTTTTCTACACTTACACAATACCCAAAAACCACAATTAAACCACCTAAATACACAATATACATAACTAAAGCCGCAAAAGTACGACCCAAAACAACCATCAAAATACAACAAAAAAACGAAACCCCCATCAAAGCAATTACCCCCTGATAAGGCACGGAGACCACACTCAAAGCTACCACACTTAAAACCAAAAACACTAAAATAAAACCATAAAAATAATTCATCAAAAACATTATTCTTGCTCAAAAGAGACCTGCGGCCCGAAAAACCACCGTTGTAAATCAACTACAAAAATTATGCCTAACCAACACACACTATTACTATTCAACCTCCTCCCCGTAGGATCAAATATCTCAACCTGATGAAACTTCGGATCAATACTACTAACCTGCTCTGCCCTACAAATCATAACAGGATTCTTCCTAGCCATTCACTACACAGCTAACATTAACCTAGCCTTCTCATCCATTGTCCACATTACACGTGACGTCCCATATGGGTGGATTATACAAAACCTACATGCAATCGGAGCTTCCATATTCTTTATCTGCATCTATATTCACATCGCACGAGGACTATACTACGGATCCTACCTTAACAAAAACGTATGATTATCAGGAACAACCCTACTAATCATTCTCATAGCAACAGCTTTCTTTGGCTATGTCCTGCCATGAGGACAAATATCATTCTGAGCAGCAACAGTAATTACAAACTTACTAACTGCCGTACCATATATTGGCACAGCACTAACCACCTGACTCTGAGGTGGCTTCTCAATCAACGACCCAACTCTAACCCGATTCTTCGCTCTCCACTTCATCCTCCCATTCGCTATCATCTCAATATCATCGATCCACATTATACTTCTCCACACAGAAGGATCCAGCAATCCACTAGGAACAAACTCAGATATTGATAAAATCCCATTCCACCCATACCACTCCCACAAAGACATCCTTATACTCACTATTATAATCACTACAATATTCACCATTATATCCTTCTCCCCAGACATCTTTAATGACCCTGAAAACTTCTCAAAAGCCAACCCCCTAGTAACACCACAACACATTAAACCAGAATGGTATTTTCTATTCGCCTACGGAATCCTTCGATCCATTCCAAACAAACTAGGAGGAACAGTAGCCCTAGTATTATCAGTAACAATTCTTATAACAATACCATTCACCCATACCTCTTACATTCGATCTATAGCTTTCCGCCCAATCATGCAACTAGTATTCTGAACTCTAATTGCCACATTCATCACAATCACATGAGCAGCCACTAAACCAGTTGAACCGCCATTTACAATTATTGGACAGACAACCTCTTTTCTATACTTTTCATTCTTCATTATAAACCCCTTAGTTGGCTGATTAGAAAACAAAATCTCATTCCATACATGCTCTAGTAGCTTAACCTTAAAGCATTGTTCTTGTAAACCAAAGCTGGGCCTTGAACCCCTAAAGCATCAAAGAAGAGAATCCCCATCTCTAGCCCCCAAAACTAGCATTTTAACTTAAACTACTCTTTGAAAAATAACTCTCCTAGGACCCCCCCCCTACCCCCCCCAAACATTTTAACCCGACTCCGCCTATAATGTACCCCTTAGGATGTTTATCTTTATTTCACTATGTATAATTATACATTAATGATCTGCCTCACGCCTAATAAGCGGGAATTATACTATAATTATTTGTATAAAAAAGTGGTATATTACATAAAATTTACCCCCTCATTTCTCAAACGTTCCATGTTTTCTTCGGCTATCCATTCTTAGTAACCATGACTATCCTGTTCCTAATGGTGTCCCTTGGTTTAACCCAGCCCGTGAAACCCTCTATCCTTCCATTGAATGCATACAGTCCCGCTTCTCACGTCCATATATTGTAACTCCTCCCAGAATGTTCTTTCCAAGGCCGCTGGTTACACCTTCAAGATCATCTCAATGGTCCGGAACCACCCCGCCCTACTTGCTCTTTCCAAGGCCTTTGGTCGCACCCTTTATATTGGTACATATCACCTCATGTTCTTATCAGCTATGCCTGTTCCACCCCTGGTTGTCCTTTTTATCTCTACCTTTCACCTGACACCCATATATGCTCGTTACCGTTCCCCTCACCGGGGTAGACCATCTAGTCCGGGTGGAGCTATATTCTTGGTCTGGCATATTCCCTCCCACGTGGATATACTTTCCATGTTTTCTTAGACATATTTTTTCCTTGACTATAAAATTTCATTATTCCATTATTATAAATTTCCCGCAGTAAATAATTTCTCAACACCTTATTTTTTAAAAATGAAGAAAAAAAAATACAGCAAACTATAATATTTCAACGACCCAAAACTCTATACTACCAACCCCACCAAAAAATTCACGCCCCACAAAAACACTCACTATAAAAATTACCAACACAATTTTTAGAACCCATAATTTAACTTTTTTTTCCAGAGAGAAATTTCAAATGCCAAAATACCCCCCCTTCAAAAATAGTCATTTTGAGGTTACTTTTAAAAATGCCCTGAATTTTTATATAAT